>KK120856.1:55682-88947 GCA_000611955.2 Stegodyphus mimosarum
TAATCATATTTTCTATAAAATGGTGCTTTCCCTATGAATTTTTAAATATGAAATCATGGTGTGAAACTTATATTTACATTTGTGATAATGTTTTACAAATGAACTTTCCTTTTGCTGTCATTCGCGAAGTGTCAGAGCTCTGGTTGCGGATAATAATAGGATTAGATTAAACCGAATCAAAAATTAAAGTGCTTCTTGCTCACAACTCCCTCCTAAAAAGTTTCCAGACATTAGCAGCTAATTTTTTACCAAGCTAAGAGGTGAAAGACAACAGCCATATGCAAAAATGGCACCACACTAAGAATTGCATAAAAGAGCAGTCAGTTAACAAAATTAAAAATACAAGAATCATCCATAATAAAACACTTTTTTGGTGCTGTGTTCCTTATGTACACAGCTTAAAAAAAAATCAGGATTGCAGAAACTCTGAATTTTTTGTATTGGGCTTGCTTTCAGTTTTTTCAGGTGCACAGGGATCTGTTTTCACTTAAATAAAATCAGCGAATTATGCAAATTTAGCCTTGCACACACTCTTGTTTTTCCCATGTACACAGGTGACCACTAGCAGCCAAGTGGTAAAGGTGCTAAACATTGATAGTTTGATCAGGGTTCTATTCCTGGCAAATGGGCTGGCTGCATGGATTTTTTTATGGTTTTCTGCACATGTAATGTGGAAATGAGCTACTTCCCCTTGGAAAGTAATTTTTCATTAGATGCCCCCATCCACAAATGCATCTCTTCCTTTAGGCAGAAAGTCCTAGCTTGCTTTGCCTTTATGAAATAAACCACTCCATGTACAGTCATCTGTTTTGCTTCAAAAATCGAGGTATTTCACAAATTCACCATCGGTGCAAAAATTTGATCCATAAAATTCGATCATTGAAATACAACCTCATGGAATGTGAATTTTTTAATTCTGTACTCTTATGCAAACTTCCATATTTCTGAAGAAATGCAATATCACCAACAAATTTCATAGTCTCATTTTGATTCATTCCAGGGAGAAAGAAAAAACTAGATGCAACAAAAACAAACACTAATGGCTGCTGTGCTTGTGTTGCACATATGTGCATACCTGGGTTATTTCATAAATTCATTTTGCTAATGTCATAGGTTGCTTATTTTAGTGATGTAGCATATTACCACGTGAATACTTTTCAGGAGAGTGCAGATTATCAGAAAGTACCAAAATGAATGTTGCTAAAAGGCCTTTCGTTACAAAGAAAATTTATTTCTCAATATTAGGGAAAATTAGTAGTTTTAGAGGTATGCAAGATTACATTGAGTTTCTGTTCGATATGTATGCTGCCAAAACACATGGGGAATGTGAGGAACTTATAGCTATCGAAAACAAACATATTTAAGTGTCAAGAAAAAGGGCAAGTGAACAATATTGAAAATATTGTTCAAGGAATTGTTTAAATACTATTTACTTTGGAAATGAGTAAACAGTATTTTAAAATGTTTAATAGCCTTTAATATACAATAATATTAAAACAGCTATCTGTAACTGAAAATGTAAAATTTTATCTTGTACTATAATCTCACTTTCTATAATGTTTCTTTGTTTTCTTCCCTTAACATTTTAAATTTTTATTTAGAACCACGGCAGTCTCACATGGTTATAGCTGTAGTTGAAAAAAATCTTGATGGAACATATACTCTCAAACCTTTGAAACAGAAGTTGTTTGTTGATGGTCTGTGTTATCTTCTGCAAGAGATATATGGCATTGAAAATAAGAATGTTTATCAGTCAAAGGTAAATGATTTGAATTGTATTTACTGAAAAATCTGGTACTTATGTTGTACACATACTGTTAACAAACTAACTTGTGTTATTTGTATAATTAATTTTTTTATCTCTCTTAATGCATTTTTGGGGAGATTTCCTGTGTTTAAGTAATGTTTTGTATGATTTGTTATTAAAATTTCAATGTTTTGCCTGTTCCTTCCTCAACTTGTATTCATGAACAGCATATCTGTATATATATATATATATATGCATACTGACACCAAAATTGATCTCTGTCTGCAAAAAACATTTGTATTGCTTTCTACTTTTAACTAATTAATAGATTTTAGAATGTAACATAACATCTTGAAAATTCATTTTTATCGTGTATTTTGTGAACGTTTTTATGTTGTGTCTTGTAAGATGTTCAGTATTAAATTTTGCTGTGATACCGATTCAGTATATTAGTTGATTCAGTTTTAATTATTACATGATAAATTATTTACTTCATAGTTATATGGAATATTACCGTCTTAAAAAATGAGGACCAAAATGAAAAAAGTAAGGCTTACTTAAATACCCCCTTACAAAAACTGTATTGTTACATGAGAAAATTTTTGTTTCCATCTAAAGAAGGTTTAACTTTCTGATCCAGCCTTTATATTGAAATTTCAGAAAATGTTTTTAAGCTGAACATTGTATAAGTAACTCAATGCAAAGCGTAGACACTACAACAGAGATAATTTACCTTTTAAAACAGCATGTACAATTGACAGCAAAGTTATATGTTTCTCCAGGATGCAACTGATGAAGATGTCGAGGACAGTGGCTCGGAATGTGTGATATGCATGAGTGATGCGAGAGACACTCTGATTTTGCCTTGCCGTCACCTTTGTTTATGCGTTAATTGTGCAGATTCACTGCGTTACCAAGCGAATAACTGTCCAATCTGCCGTGCTCCTTTTCGTGCATTATTGCAAATAAGAGCTGTAAGGAAATCTAATGCTGCCATACCACAAGTTGGCCACAATGCTGAAAACCAAGTAAACCTCTCAATTTTTCATATGATTTGCAATCCAAATTCATTTACATTTTTTATTTTCTCAGAAGCCATATGTTTATTTCATGTATTTTTACATAAGTATATGTACTTTGATTAGCCTTCTCAAGACATACCTCCTGGATATGAACCTGTGTCACTCATTGAAGCTCTGAATGGACCTGTTCAGCCATCTGCACCTCTTGTTCCATCATTTGGTAGGTTATTAATTTTCATATTCAAGTGATAGATTTAAATTATTGAAGCAAAGTATGAATATGCAGTTTTAATGTAATTAAATTCATAATTTGATTTAGAAAGTAGAATTTGATTGAATTTGAATTGTTCTTTCAATGCGTGTTTTGTTTATCAATAATTATATATGTGTATGTACTGTTTAGTTCCTCAGCCTATTCCTCCTTTTGCAAACAGCCCAGATCTCCGTCAGAAGCATCGGCATTTAGAGAGGTAATTAGAAATTGCAAAATTCAGTCATTAAGGATATTGATATTTTATGGTATAAATTGTAAGACTATAAGTAGAATTTTAAGTATAAATATGATTATTGCTCATAATCAAAATTAATCTTTAAAACTTGGCAGACATCATTCAAGTACTGCTTCTCTAAGACTTGGTGAAAATGCTAGTTCTGATAAAGATGATTTATCTTCTGATAAGCTTCAAGGAAGTTTAGAAGGTACTTCAGTTCCTGAAGTTGTTGTAGCATCAATGATTTCTCCAGATAAAACTGTTCTAAAAACGGAATCTCTTTCTCTAACGAGAAGTGAAGGCAGAAGACATAGAAAAGGGTTTCGAACATCATCTGCTCCAGAAAAAATGCGATTGCTAGCTAACTCCATGCAGATTGTGAATGAAGTTGGCGGTGCAAAACGTAAAATGGTAAATATTATTAGTATAATTATTGTTAGTCATAAAGGGAATATATATATTTAGTATGAAAAGTATTACATAATACTGACTCCAAAGCTGATGTCTCACTTTGGAAAATGCTATGTTTTTTTCTTTCAACCAATTAATAAGTAAACATGACATCTTAAAAATCATTTTTATGATATGTTTTGTAAATGATTGTATATTTATGTGTTTTGTGTCTTAAGGTGTTCGGTATTAAATGTGGCTGTGATAACCATTCACAGTATTCGTTCCTACAATTTTAATTATGGAGTGATAAAATATTTACTATTTATTATTACGTAAAAGTGACGCCACCATGTGGCATTCACTTATAGGATCTACTTCTCTTTGGCCACATAAAACCAATCTAGATCCTACTAATGAACCTGCTGACTTCTCATAAGCATGTAGCACCAGCACAGTAGAAGGTGAAAATAACCCTTTATTATTCAACTATGAACAGAAAGGCACGTACTTCGCGCTTTACAGTAACATCGACAACTCGCGGTGGAACTTAAGCTACGTTACACAAATCAATTCAAGTCTAAAAAGAGTAGAGCTGGTCTAGTACTTTAAGTTACGACTAAACTAGGTTGACTCGACAAACCTACCAGGCGTGTTAATTATTCAAATGGCCAAAAAGTGTACCAGCAACTCTACGTAACAACAAGATCAGAAACGAAACGTGTGCTGGCTAGTAAAAACATGCTTTGAATGAACTTCCTGACTCACCTGTTTAAATACTCATTTATTTTTAAATTTACATCCTGGAGAGGAAATGTGAGGGGAAGTTGAGGAGTTGAGGAAAGATGACAAAAATTTGAATAATTGGTTATTTGAACTAAGGAAAACCTTCCAGTAGTAGTAGCTATCAAAATTTGATAACAGAGTATGGGATAAAAATAGGTATTTGTAAGTTTAATTGATGAAACAAATTTGATTGATGTTAATTTGAGATTAATAGATGGAAACAATTGTTCATGTTTTATAAATGTTATGCAAATATATAAATATACTTTAACTTCATGTGAAGACTTTTCGAAGAATTTTTTTTTACTTGAAATTTTGTGTGCCATGTAACTATAATCTTTTGTCATTTTTGCATTCATCTTTTAACATAACATGATTCTTAAAATTCTTCCATTCTAAATTTTATTTGAAGAAGCATTATTTTTGTATTTACAAAAATTTATAATTTCATAAATAAGAAGTAATGCAAAAGAAACAAATAATGTATACTCCAAAATGCTAACTGTGTAATGCCATTCATTTAGCTTTCCTTTTTATCATTTTAGATTTGTCATCTCTACATATAGTGTTTAATATTCTTTTAGGAAAAGGATGCTGAATTAGCAGAAACAAGGTCACTTTTGGAAAGTAATATTGCTATGGAGGAAAGTTCAGCCACTGCTTCATCATCACCAAAAACAAGCAGGCCTTGCAGTAGAAGCAGTCCCATTTCACTCTCTACACCCCATTCTTTGCATCTCTGTGAAAAATCCAGCAAAGGTAAAAATTGCTGTAATATTCTATAAGATTATTGTATATTGTACTCAGTTTAATTAGCAAATTGTCCCATCAAAACATTTAGAGCCACAGTGAATCCTCAATTATAATTACAGATGCATGAAACAGTTGAAAACTTTTGAGCCTCCTCCCATTCCAATTTTTTTAAAACAATGTCCACAACTCGAAATTCAGGCTTCTGATTGTTATCAGATGCTTGATGTTTCAATAAATAACAAATATTTCGTCATTTTATTAAATTTAAAAAAAAAAAAAGAAAATACTTATTCTTTTAGTTTGCAATTCATACTTCTGCAGATTAACTTGATCAAGTCATTTGGTGTTAATTTGTTTAATTATAAGTAGTCCCCCCCCTGAATTTAATACTTGTCATATATTACTTGATATTACATGCATATCAATTAGAAATTTGGCAATAAACTTAAAACTGCATTGACATATTCAGTACTTCATTTATGTGCTTGTGGTGCTAAAGCGATCGATGTCCTTAAAAGTTAGAAACATATGTGCATATGCAAGATCTACCTGAAAAACCTATCTGATAATGTTATTTTAAATTTCAGCACGATGAGACGTATGACTTTCTATCATTGCAATTATGGGGATGTACTCTTCTAAATTAACAGAAACAAAAGTCTCTCATGTCATTATTAAGTGAGACATGATCATGTTAACATTATTACCAAGGAAGTTCATTTAGAACACTATGTTTTTTCTGAATTTCAATGAGGAAGAAATGCTACGTAAGCATGTCACAGTTTAGTCAAAGTTTTTGGTGAAAATTCAGTTTCAGGTAGAACATCTGGGATATGGTTCAAAAACTTTGAAGGAGTGATTTCTATCTTAATGGTAAGCCAAGCTGGGTAGCCATCTTCAGTCGATGACCGTATTGTCAAGACCATGATAGAGCAAGATTTTTTTTTTTTTTACATCACCAGAAGATTGGGGAAAGTTCCTCAAAACAAAAACAAACCTTTATTGGATAGGATAACTGGTGATGAAAAGTGAAAATATTATTAGGAGAATAGCATACTGTGAGCCCAGACAACCTGCCACCTCCACCTCTAAACCAGCTTGAACCTGAATAAGAGAATGCTCTGTGTATGATGAAACATTTCATTATAAGCTTTTAAAATCTAACAAAAAGTTCAATTTGGAAAGATCTGTCAGTAAATGGATGATTTAAACAAAACAGTCAATGAAAAGAGGGCGATGATGTTCAATAGAAAGCATAGTATACTGCATCATGGCAATGCCAGACCATATGCAGCATTGGCGACTATCACAAAATCGTTAACTGAGAAATGTGGTCATGTCCCCCATACTGCTGAGACCTAATCCCCCCCCAGTTATCACTTGTTTCTCTGCTTGCAAAATTTTTTGGAGTGGAAAAAATTCAAAACTGAAGCAGATGTCAACTGAGCACTACTTGAATTTACCTGTAGGGAGAAGGCATTTTTCAAAAATAGTATTTACAAATTATCGTCATGCTGGCAAGACGTCTTAAGTAACAAAACAAATTATATTGTGCAATAAATATTATTAAAGGTGTGAAAAATGTGTTATATTCTTTTGCTTCCTAAGCATGTAGAACTTCGTGGTAGACCTTGTGTTTCCATCATACTGCTATTATATTTTTCAGTAGTATTGTTTGCTTAGTTTTTTTGTGATACAGTTATGTTGTAATTTTATTTATGTAATGTTGTTTAGTGACTTACTTAAATCTAGTTATGTGTATTTAATTTCAGTGCATTTTTAAGTACTTGAAGAAAAATTTTATATAAATTCACTAATAATGCAATCTGCATTATCTCTGATAAAGGTGATTAGATTAGGTTACTGGAATACTGCAAAGCAAATCATATTCTAAGGGTCTAAGTAAAGGAGTACTTTCTAAGGGAAACTGTCTCATATTCTCACTAGACATGAGTAAAACCATGAAAATCAACCATGCAGCCAGCCTGTTCACCTGCGATTGAATCCAGGTTGAATACCCAATATACAGCAATGTTAACTACTCGACCACCTGGTGGCTAGTGATAAAGCCAAGAGACAGAAATATTGAAAAAACATTATAGATGGGAAAATGTAGGAAGGTAAATGTAATAAATGTTGCGGGGAATATGGTAATTTTATGTGCAGATTTTATATTTCGCATTGCTAATCATACTATCTGAAATTAGAAAAGTATAGAAATTTACGAGATTAATTTGTGGAAGTGTTTTCAAAGCTGTATGATTTTGATGGTTAATGACTGTAGAAAAATTAACGCTTCATGGTAGTTGTAAATCAAAAGGAACAATTTGCTCAGTATTACCAATTAATTTAAAGCTTTAAATATTTTTCATGTCTACTGTGTTTCATTATAGATAAGTGGAGATTACTTCAAAATAGTGCCTACATTTACATGCAGATTTGCCACTGCTCATAAACGCAAACCTTTATGAAGATCAGCTTGTAAATTGAAAAATGCAACTTTAATAAGTGTGCAGGCATATATACCAGGGCACTGCTATGCAAGTCTTGCCATTTGCATTTCTAATTAATTAAACAGTAAATGAAATGAATACAGTGAGCTATTTTTGAAATTGCTTACATAAAATTTTACACACTTTTATGAAAAATACCGTTCTGGAAGAAATAGCATGTGATCTATTTATTCAATGCACTGAACCAGAATAAGGCTGCAGATTGTACTTCTTGAATTTGGACTTGTGTATTTCACTAATTCAAGTTGCCATTGAGATAATATAATTGAACTTGATTTTCTCCAAAATGAGGAATACCTGAGGAGTGGAAAGGCTTGCATAATTTTTTTATTGAATTTCTGTAAAATTCATGCAGTTTTATATCTAATCCATAGAAAGGAATGGCTACAAAATTTTTATAATCTCCTAAAATAAGAGGATGCTTTTTGATGTGCTGAAATAAGAAATTTTTAATTGTTCTATCAGTAATGTTAGGTGAAAGTCCTCTGTCGATAGCAATTACTTTTAATTTTGTTCTTGATCGAGAGTTGATTTGGATAACCAAACTTGAAGAGCATGGGAAATAAAGAAATAAAACAAAGCTATCATCTGTTTAATCAAACAACCTGATTTCAATTGTGGTGGAAGGCAAACAGATGAAGCTTAACATTAAACAGTAGCACTGAAGTTGCATAGGTTGTATGTTACCAAGATGTCAAAAAAACTGAAGAGAATTGGATGTCTTGGGTTCAAAAGTTAGCTGAGTGGCTGCATTAGTAGAATTCATTATTGAATGAACTTTATTGAAAGCATATTTATTACCCTCAAAATGCATAAAGATATCAGCAAGGATAGGCGTTTAGACGCCTTCCTATGGCTAATCTCTCAGTTTGCTTGCAAGATTTATTTTGGAAAACAAAATGTGTTTGTTTCAGAGTTGAGTAAGGGAAATTAACTCACCAATTTCATTACAGGAGGAATGTCTCGTTTCTAGGCACTCTGTTTCTAGTCTCGTTTCTAGGCATGTATGTGCACCTTCCACTGCACATTGGTGAATGATGATTTTACATCAATGATGAAATTTCCAGGGAAAATGCTTTTCACCTTTTTTATGAACTGTATTGAATTTTTTTATCATGTAAGTGTTATTAAATAAAGTCGATAATCAAGAAACTAAATATTTAGCTAATGGATATGAGGCTGTGCCTAAGTTTGATACAGTTTGATCAAAATTTTAATCCAAAAATGGGCACATGAAAGAAGAAAATGCTGACATAAAATAGCAAGCATAACACGTGGAAAACACTAGCAAAAATAAGCTTGTTTGGATCTAATCAAATTTGATGTAACATGCTGAATAGCAATTATTGGAGAAGTTATTATCTATCTCATTTGCCTGACAATGGTCAGCACAAGCTCATGACATCCATCGTCGCAAGGACTCAAATGTGCCTGTCGTTGGCATGAGCCCTCAGCACTTAATATGTGACAACCCAACTTTTCCAGCTCAGTTCTGCCCCAATTTTGAGGGAGAGCACTCCAGGGGGCACAGGTATTGGAGAAGATCAATCAACAAAAATCAGTGTAATATTCATAAATTTGCAAGACCAGTTTCAAAGGTTTTAGTATAGAGCTTTTTTCTTCAACTGCAAAAGTGCAAATGATGGCAAAGAAGCCAGTGATAAGCTAATAAGAATGGGAGAAAGGAAGTCAAATTCAGCTTTTAGGTCATTTTGTCTGTCAATAAAATTTGCAATTCCATGCTTTCAAGGACCCCATTCCAGATACAAAATCCTCAGATATATACCCCTTGTCAGTGTGATTTAATTTACTGAGAGAGCCTTGAAATTTTGTGATAAGGAACATGAGGCATATGTTAGGGAAAAAAAACAAATTTGCTGTTGGCCAACTTTATTGGTCAGAAAATCATAAAGGAATAACAATGAGAGAAAGGACATCAAGTTCTCCAACATTGTTGATCAGAAAATCATATTTTCTATCATTCTGCAGCCAAAATTATTTTAAAAAATCTTCCAGTGGTGAATTAGATTTTCTAAAGGCATTTTATATTGATCAAAACCTTTCAATTTTAGTTAACTATCCCAATTGCAATCCATCTTTATCCATATCTTTTAAGGAACTTATTTCATAACTGTTTCTGTTTTTCATCAGTAGAGGGTGCCAGTAGTTTGACCTCCTTCTTCTTATTCTTATCGGCTTCTTTTTCGTTATGCGCACTTCTGCAGCTGAAGAAGGAAGTTCTGTATTTAATCCTTTAAAACTAGTCCTGCAAACATATGAATATATGCTGAGTCTTGTTGCTTTAACTCCTCCAATAGCATGATGTAAACCGTTTGACAGTCATAAACTAGTTTTAAGATTTTATAAAGATTTCCACTTCAATGCTTAATACTGATGAATTTTAAACTTTATCTTTCACTATTTTATGTGCTACGCAGTATTCAACCAAGAGGAATACACAAATAGTTTAGAACGCTTTGAAATGTATGTAATCCTAAGTCAACCAATTTATATATATGTGTGTATTTTAATTTGATGTTAAGTAGAGTATTCTTTGGAAATTCATTGTGTGCTTTTCTATTAACAGTCTTCTGTCTTTCTAAGCAGTGACTGACCTGCATAAATTTATGACTGTGTCCATGATGCATGGGGGTTTTTGTGGTCTCCCCATGTGTAGCATGTATACAAGACAGTTTCCCTTAGAAAGTCCTCCACAAAGGCATCCCTACCTTTAGGCAGGTAGCCCTCAAGTGCTTTGCCATAATTAAATACACCACACCATGACAGCATCCATACTTTATGATGTCATCAATAAATATATGAGGTATTTGAAAATGTACTATGTAGCACACTTTGTGTTGATTGATATTCCTGAAATATTAGGTATTCTCAAGCGTATTTTAGGTTGGTTATGCTGAGCTATGTTCATGTGAATGATATGATGCTACTAATTGAGGAACACCTTGATATAAATAATTTATCAAAATACATGATGGAATCAAGAGACAACATTTAAAAAATAAGCACTAATTCATTCTTTTCGTTTGTAAGATCCAGGCATATATTGCAGCATACGTTGCATTACCTTTTTTCCTCCAGAAAAAGTTATGTGTTTCTTTTTAATCAGTTGATTATAAATAAATGAATTTCCTATTACGGGCTTCTCCAAATTATCTTGGTCTTCAAAGATAGAAATTATAGTAATTACAAGCTTTTCTTGAAATGTGTTTTAAGATTAACTGCAACTAAGCATTTATTTTTAAAAAAGAGAGCACTTAGTTACCAGTGTCTTTCTCTTGATCTCAGTATTCCATTTTTCAAAACATATATTGTAGTTTTATTTCTCAATGATATTATAGATAATGTATAGTTCAAATAAAACTGTAATAGTTTTTAATCCAATTATTTGTGTGTATGCTTATTTTATTTATTTATTTTTATTTTAGATACATCACCAGGAGGAGAAGATTCTGATTACTATACACCAGAAGATCCAAGTACTACTATTCTTGTTGATCAAGGTACGGATACTAGCTTGGATACACCTCAAGGTATGGAACCAAGCAGTGTTAATGATTCACTTGGTAAAGTTCGGGGTGAAAATCCTGTTATTGGGAAGCATAAATCTAACAGAGAGCGGCATGCTGTTGTTGATGAATCAGTCATATCAGAAGGTGACTCCAACTGTACACACGATAAAAGCAAACGAAATTCAGATCCTATGTATAAATCAGAAAGTTCCTCTGATGCTTTAAAATCTAACTGTCATTCACTTGTAGTAAACTTAGAAAATCCCAGTTCTTTGCCTGGAACACCAGCCAGTAATCATAGCAGTGGAGACAGTTTCAGCAGTACATCTAGCACTCGTTTATTGCTGCGACCCCAAAGTTATGAAACTTTACCTGAATAAATTTATTCTATTACAAAAATAATGTTTAATGTGGAAATATGGATCTCCTATTTATAATGTTCGAAACAATCCATATCAGTCTTTAAATCATGTGTTATAAGTTATGTTTATATGTGAAAATTCATAATTAATCATAGAAATGAACTCACGAAATTAAATTATACTTGAAAAGTAAAACAAAGGATTTGTCCTTTTGTGATTTTATATTTTGCGTTCTGAATATGATATGTAACACTTCTTAGTTTTGAATTGCCTGTAAACTACATACAGTCAACTCCCAATTAACCGGGAGTAGATTGGCTAGGCATAGTCTTAAAAAAAGTGAAGTTTGTTTATTGTAGAATAATGGAAAAATTACTGTTACGAACGACCAGAATAAAGCAAAATTTCCGTGGAAAGTACAAAAAGGAGAAGAAAATGTTTAGGATAACAGCAGTAATAGCACATATGTTGCAATATTTAGAAATTCCTTTTATCCATAACAGTACGAAATTTAATCGTGGAGATAATCTGAAATTATGTAAACCTTGTTAAATCAATTGTGTAAAATAAGTTTTTAAATCATAAAAATGTAATATGTGTACAGTCGTAAATTTTGCTTCCCATTGAATACTACTGAAATATTAGAATCATATAAACAAGAACTTTTTTCTTTATGTTTTGAAGTATGTTAAGCGCTTATTTAATTTACAGTCAAATGAACTTATTCTGCAGATTAAATGGCTTGAAAATGCAGGTAAATAGTTAAAAGTGTGTGTGTGTGTGTGTGTGTGTTTTTCCTGTTAATTATATATAATATGAATTATTCCTTCATGTTGTATCTTTTAAACTGCTGTCAGACTAACTGCGATTTTGGATTAACCGTGAACGTCATTCCTGGTATTACCTCGGGTAATTATACTATGCAAAAATTCTAAGCTTACAATGAGATGCTGTAATAATAAACTATGCACTACTAATGTAATTATACATGTACTATATTTTAATTGTAAATTCCGTACATTTTTATACTTTTTATTTTATATTGTTGTATTTGAAATCTGTAATATATTTACTGAAGTGATTTTTAGTGCTGTTAAAATTTTTGCTGCTCTTGAAAGTCTATGTTTTTAGAAAAAGGGCCGCATTTTATACGTATAAAAAAAAGATCATCTTTAGCTTCTTCGGTTTCAGCTTAAAATTGCCTCAGATCAGAGAAATGCTGCTTGAAACTGAACTCTGAACTTTTAATATGCAAATTGAAAGATTTTGGAGGTGCATTCTTTCTTAAATTTTATAGGAACAGCAGTATTTTGGAGGTGCATTCTTTCTTAAATTTTATAGGAACAGCAGTACTTTTCTTTCTTCACTTCTCATTCAGCATGCACTTGCTTATCGTACAGTGTAAATTCTGTCAAAATAATCTAGTTTTAGTTACTTTATCTGTTATACTTCATGTTCTTTTCTTCAAATGTTACCTTAATGACATGCACTGGTAGAACTTTTAGCCTTGTAATACTTATTACTCTGAAGTTCTATTTACAAGCACAAAATGAGGAGAATGAAAAAAAAACTATAATCTTTAATTTAATTAACTTGCTTATTCAAGTTAGAGATAGCTTTTTAAAAAAAAATTCAGAGCTCAATTTAATAATCTGCTCTGTACAAAAAATGTATTCTGTGCTTTAGTAAATAATTTCATTAATAATCACTGGGTCTGAAACTCATTGTAAATGCATTTTATGTACAGTTCATTATGCCTTCTATATTTCACTCTTTTAGAATAGCAAAATGAAACTTCAGAATATTTGAAACTTACAGATTTTATTATGCATTTGTAATTGATCTTATCCCCATGTCAGATTGCATGTTAAATAATATCTAATTTAAATGTAGTTTTAAAAAACTAGTTTCTTTAACTTTTGTAGTATGCAGTTCCTTGTAAAATGTGAATTTTTTTCCTAGATTAAAAATTTGTTTTTAGTTCATATGCTAAGTCATAATAATGACTTCATAAGCATTCTTTTATGCAAAAGATTGAAAGTTAAAATATTAAACTTACTATCTTTAAGGGAGGGCTCATTTAGGGACCTCGTAACATCCTCACTTGCAGAAGGCCCTAAGCTTCAGAGGCTCCTCTTCATAAATATTAATAAGCAAGCTGAATTTCACTCTGAAACAGTACTTGAAATTTTTAAATCATGCATGTATTAAAATCCACCTACCCAGTATATTGGTTAGTTTTGCTGATTCCTGTACCAATGGGCTCAGGTTAAAATCCCAGAGAAGGCAGGGATGTTTGTAAGTGTATAGTGTCTGTGTGGCATGGGGACACTCAAAATGTATGGTGAGGCAAAAGTCCTCTTGAGAGGTGGTTGTAGGGGAAGGGGTGGGAGACCTTCAGACTGCTTCCTTGGGAGTTAGTTATTCCTCAAAATTGGGGCAGAAGCTTAGCACTTAGTTGGATTCAGCAATACCTCAATCACCTACAGAGGTGCTGGCCTAGCTTCTATTTGTACCTGCGTGTTTTAACATTTTCTTTTAGCAGTAGATTAATTGCAATGGGATAGAATCTCAAATTAGAATTGGATATTGCTATATTTCTGATATTAACAATATTGTTTGAAAATAATAATGCAAGGATCACAGTTCTTTACTTTAGCAAAATATGTAGGATTATACCATGGCAATGCCACTCTTATAATTCCTTTAGGCTTAATGGCATGACAGCAGTGTGTCCCGAAAAGACTTTTTTTCATTGCTGCTTCTGAATAGGGAGATCTCTGAAAGTCCACCAGCTGCTGTAGCTGTACCAACATCAGAATCTAAAAGCCTTTGGGTTCTCTCTCTAATAATGCATTGAAGGGCCGAGCACTGAAATCATGGTTTCTGTTTTCTTCCTCAAGTTATTTATATGTATATTGTAAATGTCTGATAAAATTTGATTTTGTAAGTTGAAATATTGTCACAGTACTTGTATAGAAAGCTTTATGATATATAGTTTGATATGCTTGCAAGGAAACAAATGGCCATTTTTCCCTTTCCCATCAGTCACAGTAATCAGTAACCTTGCCATGATTCAGCTTACTGTGTGATTGCTGCAGTAAGCAGACAATCACACACAGTCAGTTGTAAAAAATGAATTCAAAATCATTTGTCATTGGAAGAGATATTTAGAGTTAATGCAAAAAAACATTTATTGATTAAGTCTTGGCAAAGCTGGTGACAGCCAGTCAGAATGAACCGATACTGTAACTGAGTCGGTGTTGTCCAGATCTATTAGATGTTCCATTTCATTTGTTTCCTACTGGCTTGCTGCCATCTCTTTTCTTCCTTATTTCAAAAATGGGAAAATTTATTAAAGATTAGTCACACTTAGCACCAATTTATCTGTATTTTCTTTGAGCGAACTTAGTGACCAAACTTGTCTGTAGTTAAAGCATTGTTTTCTTAGAAAATAAAATGGGTCCAACTGGATTTTAATATTGCTACATCTTTTATGTTCCATGTTATCGACATCTAAATTATTACATGCATATTGAATATGAATTTCTGGTTCTCATAGTATCTGCCTTCATAATACTTGCATTGATTGTGCCTGTAAATGAGTCAAATTGTATAGCCTTCATGAACAGAAAATGTATATGGGATTCTCAAAAGTGAGAGTGTAAGAGGGATTTATTGAAGGTAACATACAGCAGGAAGGTGCTTTAACAAAATGCAAGTTGAAAGTGTCATTGTGACTAGACAGTCTGATTAATATATAAGAATAAAGTGAACTGCTGTTGGGAAATTGAAATAAAACTCCCAACTAATTATCTCAAAAATTTCTGTTTTCAAAAACAAAGGGATAGGGAATAGAAAATAGCACTAGAGCTTTTAAGTAGAGTGCAAGTTATTGGAGAAAAATATTTAAGTAAAAATGAAAACAGAAAAAAAGAGTTGAAATAGCAAAGCAGCTTCAAATTTAGTGTATGTTGAAAATAATATTTTGGCTTTTTTCCAAGAAGCATAAGAAAAATTGGAAAAACTTAATTCTTCACTAATAAACTTAATAAACTCATTAATAAACTTAATTCTTGCTGGTCAACAGCATAAATGGATCAGAGATAAAAACAATTAATAATTATTAATTTTGATCTTCTGACCACAAAAATTGTTTATTAGTTCACATTTCGAAGATCTATGGACTAGCACTTATCTGGACACAGATGTAATGCCCCCTATATATAAATGCGTCTTCCCAATGTTTACCTTTGAAGGTTGACTCAGCTGACACAAAGTATTGCATAGTACTTCATTATTTAATTGTAAGACAGTGTTCAAGCAAGATGCCTCATAAATGTGTTAATAATGCGGGCAGTTTTTGTTATATTTGTGGTGAGGTAGTTTTGCATTGCAGAGATGAAACCTGATTCCCATGCTTAAAGAAGCTTATAATTTCTATTTTGGCTGCAAAGTGGGAGATCAAGACAAGTTCTGGGCTCTACATATGTGCTGTAATTTGTGCACTCGTGGTCTATGAAAATGGTTAAATCACAAAAATATATTGATGCCCTTTGCAATCCCAATGGTGTGGAGAGAGCTGTCAGATCATGTGAGTGGTTGCTTTTCCTGCATAGTGCCTTCTGTAGGACAGGAAAAGGATGTATTGAAGGGAAAAAAAATCTGTTATATTGTATCCAAATATTCTATCTGTTGCAAAATTACTCCCTTTAGGTAGCCACAATGCAAATCTGGCAACAAGTGTAATGAAATAATTTTCCTGATATCAATTTTTATGCTTAGAATTAATTTTGGTTTTTAGAGATTAAGTTCATAATAAAAGTCTAAGGAGAAAGTAGATTAGTAATCTCTCCATTCTGAACATGGTGGCGATGTACGGATATGATGTTTAAATATATAGATCAGTCAATTTGTTAATACCAACTTCATTGATTTAAGATTTTATAAATAGGGAAAGTATTAAAACAAGGAAAGCCTGGTAGACCAACGTTCACGAAGCACTACAGTTCATTAATAGCATCTTAAAATGAAACATTTAAAACATGAGGAAATTGAAATTAAATTTTCTTCTTGAAAGTGAATTGGTAGGGGTTTGGCTGAATTGGGTAATAAAATTTGTACTCCTTTAATGGACACCAAATCTGAACATTTTGATGTTGCATACTAAAAATATTGAAGAATATTGAGAAAAATGAGATGTAGCTCCCATTCGTACTAAAGCTCATCTTGATAAAATTTCAAATTTTTATGAACCATTGGTAATGAATAAAGGGGGAAAATAAAATTAAAGCTCCCCAAAATAAAATTGGTTAAATTTAGCTTGGAAATAAGACTGGCTTATGTTTTGGAGATCCAGTGTATGACAGTTGGCAGTAGACCCCGAGAAATTGTAGATAGCTATCCGCCAACTGCTGATAACTGTGCAAAAGCCGTTGATAGCCTAAAAACAAGGTTTTGCCATGAAGAGCTACTTGTTGAGTATTATGTCCATGCACTCCTAGCATTGGTAGTATAAAATGCTATGAACATCTGCAGCTGTATGATAGACTAGAGTCATATTTGAGGTCTTTAGAGTTGATTTGGCAAGAAGGTACTTGAGTACTGACAAGCATAAAAGAAGGTATTTTAAGTACATAAAAGAAGGTATTTTGAGTACTGGCAAGCATACTGCCTGGTGGAATAATGTTTTCCCGAAAATTTGTTAAGGGTTTGGTGACATAATCCAGTTATCAATAAAAAAGAAAAATACTTTTATGGTGCTAAACTATCCCAGTTCTTGTTGTTTCTTCATTCAGAAATTGAGGGTGAAGAACGAATTTCTTTATCCAAATCTGGTTTTAAAGCAAATGAAATTTTGAGTAAAAATCAAAAGTACATGAAAGATGAAATTTCTGTCTCGACGGCTAATGATCTAATTTTGGGTACTAAAGCTATGAAACCTGCTTGCATATTTTGTGGCA
Organism: Stegodyphus mimosarum; assembly: GCA_000611955.2. NCBI lineage: Eukaryota > Metazoa > Arthropoda > Arachnida > Araneae > Eresidae > Stegodyphus > Stegodyphus mimosarum. The sequence continues at coordinate 73,240 of KK120856.1, forward strand.
AATACATTATTCTCAAGACTGTTTCTCACCTTAATGAAAATGTAATGTTGTCTAAAAGCTGAACAGAAGTTATACAAACGCTGCTTGTGTCCATTGAAGCAAATGGGAAAAGAAGAACTGTAAGAGCTTTATTTGACATGGGATTACAGAAGACTTATATTCTTAAATCTACCAGGAACCAACCGACTGCTCATTGAAATGAAAATTTAACATGTGCTGTGTTTGGGGGTATTAGCTCTAGAAAACAACATAAATGCTACAAAGTATCGGTGAGTAATTTAAAGAATTACTCTTGTGAAGTCCAAGTCTAGACCAGCAAGTTATTTGTGGGCACATGCCTAGTGTTCAATAAGGACCGTGAATGGTTGAATTAGGGGATAAAGGCATCAGTTTTACTGATTTATGAAAAGACTTACTATGTATAGAACTTTTAATTGGAGCTGACTCTGGTGGAAGTCTTTACAACGGGAATGTTCTCCACTTATATCTGGACTTGTTGCAGTACAGACGCTACTCAGTTGGGTTGTTATGGGCAAGATAAACAACTGTATTTCATCTCAAAGTACTTCATCTTTGATAACCAGTATGTTAATCCACAGCAGTAATTTTGAGAAGTTATGGAAAGTAGATAATTTAGAAAAAACTGATTCCAGTGAAAGTATGTCTAGTGTAGAACTGGAAATGTTTGTATTGGATCACTTTCATAGGACTATGAGAAAAAATGATGGTGGTAGATATGAAATCAGTTTGCTATGGGTTTGTCATTGGGATAATGTACCAGTCAATAGAGACTTTACTGAAAAGAGATTGCTCTCAACCACAAAGAAACTTAAAAGAAAAATTTGAAGACTAATGCAGTAATCAAAGATTGGTTACAGTTGGGAGTACTCAAAGAAGTGCCAAATAATGAAGCAGAAGGGAAAATACACTGCATTCTACATTGACCAGTTTTAATATATTAAGATAATTCCTCGACATTGGTTAGACCAGTATTTGGCGCATCTTGTAAAAAGAAAACATTTTCCTCCTTAAATGACTGCTGAGCAAAAGAGCGAAATCTTCTAGAGTTGCTGAGATTTAGAGAGAAGAAAATATGCATTATTTCAGATATAAGGAAAGCATTTTTGCAAATTTCCATGAATCGAGATGACAGAGATTTTCTAAGGTTTCTCTAGTGGAAGGATGCTGAACAGCTTATGGAGAGATGGTACGACCCATTCAGAAAATTTTCTTCCTTCAAAAATGCTTAAAACTTGTATTTATGTATTACAGATATATGCTTTTGAATGTTAACTATATAGTTTTTAACGCAGATGAGTGATAGAGTACTAAGTTCAAAAACCGGACCTCCGGAGCAGAAGCTGAAAAATAAATAAAATAATGAAAAAATCGTAACCTAATAAAATTTATTAATGGAGGGTATAGTATGTAACAGAAAGAAGCAGGCGCAGTGCAAATGTGATTTTTCATCTTTCTAACTTGAGATTTCTGCATGTTAAGCACCTGCTGGCCAGCGATTCACATTATATCTAATAATAATGTATTGATATTGACCAGGATCATAATTTTGGCTTTTGAGTTGTTATAGGGGCCTAGGGCCCAGTGTTATACAATTTGCCACCTTGTGCAATCTGTGCAGGTCCTGCAAATTCTGCTACCCAATACTTGACCTAAATTCTAAAAATTTTGCCGTCCTTGAATTTTGTTGCTCGAAACTCCTCTAAATTCTAAAATTTTTGGCATCCTTAAATTCTGGTGCTTGGTGTGCCTGCACCAGTTCTGGCATTGGCCCTGCCTTTCTTCTATAGTAGTAATCTTTAATCATGAAAATAAAAAATGTAGCATTTTAAATTGATCAAACGAGCCTGTAGCGTCTGTGGCTATACACTGACTGCTACCTTAATGTGTCATTAGTGGTAGGAGTTGAGGTGTGGGGGTTTGGAAGTGAAGTGTAGTCAGTTCAATCAAGGAAACGTGTGCTTTCAAGCAACTGCAGTGCTCATAGCTGTTGTTCTATGGAAACACAATCAGTAAAACTGTGCATGTTCCCTTTTTTTCAGTCATTAGTTATTTTCTAATGGACTCCAGATGTTCAGCCTGAATGTGTTTTACGTTAATCTGCTAACAGCCATTTCTTGTATTATTTGTAACTTATTAATTACAAAAGGCTATTTTCAGAGTCAAATTTATTTAATTTTTCTCCCTTTGCTGCCATAATGGTGCATTGGTAATCTAGTAATTCCATTAGCTCATTAACAACAGCAATAAATTTTACCTATTTTCAAAGTTAATTCCAATTGCTTTAACAATAGTTGCTATCACATCAGTGAAGCTGGGAGGAGAAACACCGAAAGTTTCAGTTAAAAGTGCAATAGATGAAAATGGGATTGGCACTGCAGTCAGCCTATTTGGCGGCAGGTTGTAGTATCGGTTGACGACTTCTCTCGGTGCAATCGGAACTCTTGAAACAGCTTTGAGCCGAACACTGCTCGAGCGCAGAATGTCATTAATATGCATGTTCATTCAACAACCGGTCACATATGAATTAGGTTATTCATGCTTGTTGCGAATTGTGAACATTTCAAGCTGCTTACCATAATAATTAGTGTACTTTTCAAATTTCATAATTTGGCTGTTATTTTTTCTGCAAGTCTGTGATAATTATTTTTTTCTTGTTATAAAAGTGTTGGAAGTAAGCGTTTTGTAATTCTTCCTAATTTAAAATTGTAATATTTATATGATTTTAATAAACCCATTACAGATAGATTTCTGGTTAAAAACTAGACAGTTAAAAGAAAATGACAATACAGCCACAACATTAAATGACAAAAGTGCTTCTAATTAACTTCTGAAACCGAAGAAAATTCACCTGACACAAAGAAATGCAAATGGAACTATTTAGTGTTTGGATTTACTTGGACAGGAAATAAAAGATGAACTGAATGGATTATTTGTTGAATGCGAAAAAGTTGTTAGTAACAGTAGTTTAAATCCAACCAAACTAAAAAGACATTTGGAATTGAATCATCCATATCTGAGGGATAAAACTGTTTAATGCTTTCAATGTAAACATGAAGATCTAATAAACGAAAAGAATGTGTTTTCTAAATACATGGTTCCTGATAACGAACCAACTCTTCAGGCTTCTTTTTTAATTAGTTATCGAATCTCTAAGAATCGCGTTACTGAAAAATTAATAAAACCTTGTCTCATTGATGTAATTTCTTGCAGACTTGGAGAGAATTTCATTAAAGACATTAATAGCATACCACTTTCTGATAGTACAGTGCAAAAGTAAAGCAATTAAAAGAAATGGCACAGTACTGTGAACATGAAATTTTATGTCGATTAAAATCTTTGCATCATTTTATCTTGCAATTAGATGAATCTGCAAATATTTAGCTATTTCAATTGTACTGATTCGTTGTGTTTTTAATTCTTCAGTTCAAGAAGGTATGCTTATTTGTAAACCATTTGCAGGCAGAACTCCTGAAGAAGAAATTTTTTAACTTATTAATTCACACATGCAAGAACATGAACTAAGCGGAAATTTATGTTTAAATAGTTGCACTAATGGTTCAAAATCTTTATTAGGTTGAGAAAAAGTAACTTATTATGAGTTATTCAACAGCTCTATATATTGAACATTCTCATTGTTGTCTTTGTTGTCGTCAGTTAGTAGCAAAAAGAATGTCAAAAGTATTAAAGAGCATTTTGGATGAAGCGATACAGATAATTTCATATATATATAAAAGAATCAAATTCAAGATTATTTATTATATATATTATTTATTATTATTTATTATAGCATTGTTTACTATCAGGAAACATGCAAAGAACTAATTGTTACATGTGCTTATTGTGTAGTAAAAATCTTAAACTGATTTTTCAAATGAAAAGATGAAATTATAATCTTTTTAAATGATCAGGCATATTTAACAGATATATTTACAACTTTAAATAAATTTAATAAATCTCCTCAAGCTTTAAAGTTAATATTGTTAAACTGAACGATAAAAATCAAGACTTTGATTTTAAAATTATATTTCTGGTAATCTTATGTATAATGCTTTAAAAAGCTGTTATTTTCTAATCAAAAATGGAATGAATTTGATTAAAGATGTTAAAGACATAATTTAGGAATATATTTTACAATTAAAAACAATTGTCAGCGATTACTTTGCTCAACAAGAAGAAATCTGTGCCTGGATTCAAATGTTCTAAGCTATTTAAAAAAATCAGAACTTATTACTGACAGAACAGGAACAACTGATTGAACTAGCAATAGATTGTATGTTAAAATGCAGATGCAGATGAGAAGATCGTGTTTTGGGGTTGAACGTTTACATGGAATATCCTCAGATTTCTGCAAAAGCTGTAAATGCCTTAATGCCCTTCATTACAACATATTTGTGTGAAAAGTTGTTTTCATTATATGTCGGAATAAAAACAAAATACGAAAATAAATTTATTGTTGAACATGAAATACATCTACAAATAGCAACAATAGAACCCAACTTTAAAATAATGTGCAGAACAAAGCAAGCTGATACCAGCCATTAAAACTGAAAATTTTATTTGTACATATTAACTTTATTTGGTAATACTTTTTGATTATAATATAATAAAAGAATATTAAAGCATTTTTCTTTATATGTACTAGCTAGATTGTGAATATTCTATTGTTTATGAGTCTGATTTTCATAAGTAATTTTATTGTCAATAGAGTTCCTTAAACTGACAAAGTTTGAAGACTGCTGTTTTATGTGATTTAAACAATAAATGAAACTCTGGTGTTGCTACGTCTACATGTCATCTTACTAGATTTGAATTATGATCTAAAATCCAGAAATTTCCAAAATTCTCTTGATTCCCTAGCTGAGACCTTTTACTGTAGAACTCATATAAAAATTGCTTATTTGTCACTAACATTGTTTTAAATTCTTTTGTTCTGTTTTCTGTTCAGCTGTTACTTATTGAGAGATTGTTTCTTGCCAGTTTTTATTTTCCTTTATAAGTGTATGTATTCATTTTCTGTGTTTTTAGGTTAAATGGAAAAGATTTTTGTATATTAAGATATTTATACTCTCTTACTTTGCCCATATTTGCTTAAATGTGAATAAAACTGAAATATTAAACATATTTTACATGTAGGCTTTTAACCTCTTCACTCCCATAATATCGTATATGATAGAGTTCAGGTTCTCCTCATTGTCCCACTGTATCATATATAATATGGGATCAATGTGTCAGTCACAGCCCACCATATCATATATGATATGCTAAAATAGAACATTTGAATCTAATTCTTAAAAGTCAAGAGTAATGTTATATGACTGTGAAAAGTAAATGAATTGAATGTCTTGAATGTTCATCGAGATTTTACAAAGTTTATTTCATGATTTTTTATTTTGATGTGATCGAAATCAGTAATATATGAAGCATATATGATATGTGTCTCTAATTTGAGAGAAAAAAGGTATCCTTGTTTGTTTTCCTCTTCTACGGAGAGAGGAATTTCTGGATACTTAACAGGATTTATATTTCTTTATTTTCTGGTTGTTTATTTTTCAACAGCTAAATAATAGGTGTTTTATTACTAAATAACTGGGATTGTGAATTACTGTAGTGAATTCGTATAACCCGTATATAAAATTATAAATCTTATATGTGAAAATCAAAAGTTTTATTGGAATATTTTATACCTGTTAGGCTTAACAATAAAAAGTGCCGGAGCTGATGATGAAAATCACACTGTGGATTGTGGGCTGAGGAAAGCAGTTTATTTTCCATCTGTTGGGAGCAAAAATGTTAATCTATAGTTTCATTAAAACAGTTTTAAAACTTTAAGCATTTATTACAGTTGAACATTTTTTAGGTTTAAGGCATTTCTAAGAAGTTTGCAAAAACTATACGCAAACCGTATTTTTAATTATATGCTCAACCAGGTCCCATGATATGAGTTCACAGCATTAAATTACATTTTGCTATCCTAAATTTAAAATAAATTTCTTATGTTTGCAGATGTCTCATAAGGTGTACTCCATAATCTGTTTATGAATAGTACAGATAGTTTATGCCTTTTTATTGTTTCTGCAGAATGTCATCTCCTTTTTACTTTCTGCATTTCACGTTAAGATTCATTCTGTGTCATCAGCTATTAAAGTAATTTGTATCTCATTTCGTAAGTTTTGTTATAGATCAAAATGAAGTCTACAGAAATCAGGAAATTAACAGTAGCAGGAAAACTAGAAGTATCACAATTAATGAAATTTTGAGCTTATGTCAGTTTGTTCATTTACATTGTAAACAAAACCATGTATTAGTGGATAACACCATTGAACATTGATAGTGGAACCCAAGTTCAGATTCCGTGATATGTTTAGCCATAATCTAATAAATCCAAATACCATAAACTTGATTTTATGGAATTTATATCTGTTTCTTCTGTGTTTCTGTATGGTATTGAAGCCTTCTTTCATCATCTCATCTAATTTTAGTGCCATTTTATGGAAGAATCTGTCTTGTAAAAGAATTCAGCAGCAGACATAAATTGTTGGTACCTATCATCAGACTTTCTTTTGTCAGTTTTTCTGCTCTGCTCCTTCTGCATCTTCGTCCTCCCCATATAATTGAGTTAAGCTTTCAAAAGTCTTTGTTAATTTCTGTGTTGTGTTTATCAACTCTTGAATGTCTTTAAAGATTGATATTTTAAAATTGACTCTTGAGTTCATGTGGTTCTGAGGAGCCAGGAGCCAATATCCAGAATCAAAAGTACTTCATAAAGTTGCCCCTACCTTCAAGATATTTTCTAACTTAAGGGATGAAGCATTAGTTGAACCAATCCTAGGAAAGAAGTTTCATGGTCCATTTCATCCAATTTTGCTACAAAAATACTGATTACTGATGTTTGTTTATCTTGCCCTTTTAATGCTCGGGAATTAGCAGTTTTATAAATGAAGGCAGTTCTGATCATTAAGGCTATGGCAGGTGAGATTGTTGAACATTAGTAGTTCCACCTGGGTTTATATTGCAGTAAATAATCACTGTTTGCATTGCCATGTTAATGGTTTTTCCATGTGTAATTTGAATATGAGCCAGTTTCCCTTAAAATTCTTGTACAAACACATTCTTTTCCTTAGACCAGTAGCTATAGTGTGCTTTCCTATAATCTAATAAATCCAATCCAGTCCACAAGCTCTTATTTTATTTGCACAAAAAAGCAGAGTTAACACATTTTTTTTCTCTCCAGATTCTTGATATACACATAATTTCTTTGCTAACTTCTTTGATCACCTACTTAAGAAAAGGGGCATTTTCATTTCTGTTTAAAACCTGTTTTGGCAGATAACTTTTCTCTTCGGTGATTTTCTGAACAGACCCATTTTGGCTGCAGTGGCTGCTTGTCCTGTTATTATTATATTTTAGCATTCTAAACGCCATTAGCTGGCTGCATCCGGTCATGAGACTTTTTGTCACTTGGTATATGTTAGGTCATAATTTATTTTGTTTTCTTAGTTTCTTTAACATAAATATCATCTTAATAAATGTAAGCTTTTGAAACTTAAAGACTATAGTAAGTATGCAAATTTAGGTAATAAAGGTTGTTTAAAGACAGGTCTTCATAATGGATCCAAAAACCTGCACCACTGAGAGGGACCCAAATCTCTTGAAATTTTAGATATCCTTTTGCTGACGTGAAGTCATTTAGCTTAAGATTCTTCGCGTTCCTTTAGCTGTAAGTTCTTATATTTTGATTTACTATGAATCATATTAGAATTAATGGCTTTTTGTATAGCAGTCTTGTGCCTAAATAAAAACTGTGACTGCTATACAGATGAATTGGTATATCACAAAAGTTGTGCAAGATTTTTGACTTGCTGGTGTAGCTGCAGCAACAGCTTCCCAAATAACCTTCTTTTTTTTTTTTTTTTTTTTTTTTTGTGAGCGTTCTTATGCTGATTTGATTTGAAATTGAGAGCAGTCTTAACTTATACATCTCAATTACTAATTTAATGTAATTATAATTAACTAATTAAACTTTCTGTTAAAAAGTCATAACTGCATTTTTCTATCTTGGAAACACGCTTACAACATCAACTAGAAGCAATATGTATGGATTCTTTAATACTGTTCAAAGATTAACACAATATCCTGAAAGGAGGAATTATTTAGAGGCAGATGATAAAAGTCACACTGGATACTGTCTTTGTAAAGGCTAGTTTAATTCTGCTTCTTGCATTTGTTTTTTATTTTGTAGAAATAGTACCCACAGGTAATTTTATATAATCTTATACATAAAGTATAATTTCATTCATATGTTATCAATATTATTTAATACTGCAATTTCACATTTATTTTCATTTCTATCAATTAATTGCACAATTTGTATTCCTTAAATATTTATGAGGAATGCTTTAAGAGCTGTAACTGTTCATAATAAATCTGTTCATATTTTATGTTACAAATGATAAAGTAGTCGAACTGATACATGTAGTCTGCACATTTTGATTTAATGAATTTTTTTCAGTATTTTAGGCCAAGCTCTTACTCTCTTAAAATTTTTTCCCTGATGTATTTCTTGGAAAAAATTCACATATGGAGGAAATCGGATATCTCAAGGGTTTCATGTAACTGTAATGCCTTGGCTAATATATATGACCCTAGGTCATTAAATTTTTTTTATCGTATTTCTTATTTATAGAGGATCTTAGTAGTTAATAAAAACTATACCACCAAGACACCTAATAAAGGGTCTTGCTATTTGGTATTTCCTAATCAAGAATATAGTAATCATGTTAACAGGGTTTTTTTTTTTTTTTTTTTTTGAAGTTACAACTAAAACAAATCATAAATCGTCAAAAAATGTAATCATATGCAAATAAATGATTCGCTTTTAATTTATGATTTAGCAGTTTTGTTATTCTGAAATATTCACTTTGTGATTAATTAATACACATTAGAACATTGGGTTTTAAACATGACAAAGTGTGAATTTTAATCTAAATTTTAATTATTCTCTAAAAAAATTATTGTCGTTTTCCCCCTTTTATTTTTCAGTATGCATGATCTTAAATTTCTAGTTACATTGTGGCAGCTTAATTTTCAATTTCTGAAAAACAAGACACTTGTCACATTATTTATACATTAGAAATTAATCTTCCTTCTTTTATTAGAGGCTGACCTGTTAAAACTATGCTGCTTAATTTTGATTTCAGTGCTTAATGCTATCACAGAAATTTACTGTATGTAATGAAATATGAATTATAGCCATAAACTGAGCAGTTATGTGTGAAAATTTAATTTATAAAATTAAAACTCAGTTTCTCTTAAAACCAAGTCAGTTTCTCTTAAACTGACTTGTCTAACCTTCTAAACTGTCAAAAAAATTCTTTGCTTGCCAATACCACAACACAATAAAACTACTAAAGATTTAATTGAACTTCATCTGGAAGCTACAAAACTAAAACAATTTAATAAAATTTACTTTCACTTTGTACGGTTAGACAAAGAAAAAGTATTTGATGTCTTTACTAGTCAAAGTTTAAATTTTAGCAAAATGGCTGCATTATTCCAAAAGTATTCATATAATTTTCAATAAGAGAAAAGCTCAGCAGCTGGTAGCAACTGCACCAACAACAGATAACCACAGAATTGATTCACTACAGCTGTCTAATTTTGCAAACTTTCCTTAAATATAAGTTCTAATTCTTGCTTAAAACACCTCATTTACACATTCTGGCTGAGTAGACGAAACTATAGAAACTCAGGGCAAATTTTCATATAAGTATCATATTAATTAAAATAAACAGAATAAACCTTACTAATTAGTTAAAATATTTAATGTGCATGAAGAATGTACTTGAGGTATGTTATATTTAAATAAGTTGTTTACTATATTATTTAATGAAATCTGTTGACGGATATGAACATAGTAGGACTGAGTTTTCCACAGTTTGGAAATTTTCTGCTTGTGACCAAATGTAATCACATTTGACCGATGTTATCGGCACTTTATGTTAAGTGATAGCAGCAGAACATATTTTTTGCTTTCTTCAGTAGCTCAGAATTTTTATGTTGTTATACTTTTTTTTTTCATAATATCAAAATGCGAGAAAATCCACACCAGTATTTAAACGGTAGTTATGGTGTCTCAAATCAATGTAAAAAAGTACTGCTGTATTTTAAAGAACATAAAATAGAAGTTAAGTAAAATTTTCTTGAATTTTTTTGCATATCCAATATTGGTAGCAGATCTGTGTAAGAAAGTTCTGTTTCTATTTTTGGAAGAGTGGTATTCAGTTGCTTACTCACAAAGGCTGTTGAAATATGTATAATAATGCAAGTGGGCTGAAAATTTACTTTGTGAACATGATGTTCACAAAGTAAGTATATTGTATTTTTTTTTCTTTTATTCAATGTTTTTTCGATTGTTTGGTATTAACTCTTACATTTTACTTGGAATATTGACGCTAACGATTCAAAAAATGTGACTAATGCAATAATATAATGTTCAGTTTTTATTTTATTTATTGTTTTTAATCCTTTATTCATTTATATATATATTTCCTTTCTGTTTAAATACTTAGTTTTCTGTCTAAATGTTCTGTACAAGATTGTGAATTGAAGCCTGTAAATATGCATTTTGTGATTTAAGTAATTAGAAAAAGCAAACTCTGAAAGAATACTTAGCAAAAAGCATAGATTTTTTATTAGAAAGTATTATTTGGTATGATCATATTTTAATAAGTAATATACATTTATTATGCAATTTTATGTATTTAAATATGTAATACTTAGATAAATAAAACTATTTTTACACATTAATTTTTGTAATTCTTACACATTTTAATGTCATGGATTTATTTCTTTCATCTTTGAATGACGCAGGCCTCACTAATGTCTGAGCGTTTAAAGACCGGTAAATATAGGTATTTCATCCTGGATTATTTGAACCCATGTGAATGGGCTGGCTGCATAGTTAGTTTTTGTGGATTTTCCCATGTGTAACATAAATACAAGTCATTTCCCTTGGAAAGTACTTCAGAGAGTCATCCCTTGCTTTAGGCAAACAGCCCTTTTGAACTTTTCCGTATTCAAATAACCAAACCTTGAATGATGCAGATGAATTTTATGTAAGTAGAGTATTGAAATTTCCTTTTCCATATTTAAGTAATTTCTGTAGCTATTAAATTCATGTAAACAAAATTAAGTATATTTCTTAGAAAGATAGTAAATTTGAGCTTTAGAAGTTTTCTGTAGTTTCGTAAAGAAAAGCAATACTATATAATATAAGCTGTTCAACAGCTAGCATGTAAAACTTAAATAACCATATGTACCACTTGTTTTCTTTCTTTCATCATCTTATGTGGCTTCTAAAATATACATAGTACTTACACTTATTGTTAAAGAATGTTTTGACCTACAGTTATTGGAACTGTTACGAAACAAATAATGAAATTTTCCTTAGATTGTGGTTTGTTAAAATAATGTAAATATAATATGTTTTAGCTTCTCTAGTTTTTACGTTTCATTTTTTACTCAGTATTCAAACCAAATTATTTCGTTTGAAAGTAGTAAATTGAGAAATGGAAACATTTAACTGAAATTTCAGTTTGTTATAGAATTTATATTCAATTGAACTATTCTAACCTGCTCACTGTTGCCCAGGCTGCTGTGCTGATAAAAATGTATAGCAGCATAATTGCCTGATTAGCGAAAAGAATAACCATTTATCTTTCTATTATGCCAAAGAATGTAGCAAATAAAGTGACAAAGTAGGGGGCGGAAGATAACTTCTTGCATGTATTTGAAATATGGCCCTAATGTGGCAGAGTGCATACTAGGAGTATAGTAGTACACCTGTAGCCGTGGGTAATTAGATATTGCAGATAACAGCAAACTGTGTGTAAAACAGAATATTCATATAATATACATCAATTTGGTAAAACGTAATGAATGAATTTGACACAGTAAGACATCATTATTATAAATAATGAAATATTTATTGTATTCTTAATAAAGTGTTGCAAAACTACTCTACATTATATTATACTGCTTTTCTCATTCAGTTGTATTAAAATAACAGACAGAAATTTTTAAAAAAGACAAGTCAGAAATTAAGACATACGTTTCTTGTTCTCTGTGCTGTATAGTATACATATGATGAACAGTTTTCAAGAAAGTTAATAAAAATCTTTTTCCAACAAAGCAACGAAAAAATTGTTTATAGTTGCAAATTTTGCAGTGAAAATTATACATCTATATTTTTAGGTAACATGTAATAAAGAAATTCTACTTTTGGAAAAAGATATTAACTTACTGTGATATTCAGCAACATCTGTAGTTACATGATGTTAACACAATATCTGCAATGAAGGTAGGAATCAGTCAACAAATGAATAATGGAATGAAGGTAAATGATATAGGTATTGTGATGATCATGTGCTTTTAGTGTGAACTGAGCAAATTTGGATATGGGTGCTCTTGGAAGCTTGCAGCAGCTGAAGAACAAAAAATGTAAGGCCTTTTCCACTTTCATTGGTATTTTATTCTGCGCTACGGCAATACCATTTGTAGTTTGTGGTGCAGCAGAAAAATTAGCACGAATTTTTTCCTTATTTTTTCAACGCTTAACAAACTGAAGAAATATTCTTACCTTAAAACCTGAGAAACTGGACATCAGTATTTCAGCCCCTTCCAGTGTCTATCGTATCCAAAATATATACTTTCTCACAAATGGGCAAAATATATCACGATCTTTTAAGTTTAGAAACACTGGTAACATTAATCTTGTAAATAAGAAGTGTCTCATTGGGAAAGTTGTGATAAAATGTCGCTAATAAGAATAAAGTGATTGCTAAAAGTAGAGCTAAGGGGAAATTAAATAGGAAAATGTGTAAGTCAAATGCTTTGACCCACTAGCCGTGGCCCCTGTTGATATTCTTATAGCCTTCGCCTTTGGAAGAAGGATCATGAACTAAGAAAAGCGGTATTCGGAGGAGCGACCTGTAACCTGAGTACGTATATGAGGTTTCCAACATTGACCATATTCATTCCTCTTCCATTTAGTTGTATCCATTAAGAAAGTGTATGCACATACATGTATTCGTGATTATCGTGAAATAAATACTTAATTAATTTCAGTGCCTGTGTTTCACTTCTAGCTTTAGACTGTTTGTCACCAAGCGTACATTTTTAAACCTCGAAATATTTTTTTCCGAAGCTGTGTGTACGACTGTAATTACATCTGCTGCTTCATTTCTATTGCATCCATGTGTGCATATGTCTACTGTAATGATGGGCATATGCATACTTCCTGAAATTTACACTCACGTTTGTGAAAATTGCAACACCAAGAAGGAATCGTCATAATTGAATGCAATTTAATACACAGTTGAGTGGTAGTGGTACAAATAAATGATTAAATGTTCAAAGCAAACAAACAAGAACAAGAGATCAGAATCAGTATTTTGTGTGGCCACCACGCGCCGCAATAAGTGCTGCTACACGACGTGGCATGGAGTCAAACAAAGTTTGAATGTCTGACTGAGGAAGAGCATTCCATATCGTTTGTACGCGTACCCAAAGTTCGTCTGCAGACGCAACAGGACGAGGATCACGAGCAAGACGCCGACCAATGACATCCCACACATGTTCAATTGGCGACATATCCGGGGAACACGCAGGCCAAGGAAGAAGCTGTACCTGCTGCGCTGCAAAGAAGGATTTAACAATCCGAGCAGTATGAGGGCGGGCATTGTCCTGTTGAAATACAGCGCCTGGCAAGCTTTGAAGGAAGGGAACAGCTTCGGGCTGTAGAACTTCACGGATATACCGGTTGCTGTTCAGATTGCCCACAATTCGTAGCAATTGAGATCGTCTATGATATGCTATGGCGCCCCAGACCATAACTCCGGGTGTTCGTCCACTGTGGCGTTCGATAATGCACTCCGGAAGGTGGCGTTCACCGGCATAGCGTCTGACACGAATGCGGCCATCATGGTACCACAAATTAAAGCGGGATTCGTCAGAAAACACGACATGCTGCCAATCAGCACGCCAGTCTCTATGCTGATTGGCCCATTGTAGCCGCAGGCGGCGATGGTCGTGCGTTAGGGGGATCCTGTATAAAGGAGTCCGTGCGCGCAGTCCACACTGCAGCAGACGTCTACGAATTGATGAAGCACACAATGAAACACCTGTAGCTATTGACCACAGTGCTGCCAATTGTCTAGAGGAAGCTGTACGGTCCGTCCGCGCCATGCGGACCAGGTGTCTATCATCGCGAGCTGACGTCACATTTCGGGGTCCACTCCCGGATTTCCGAGTTGTCCGACACTCGTCCGTCCACTGCTTCCAAACGCGCATCACTGTGCTGCTGTTACGCTGCACACGAGAGGCTACTGCACGATACGACAATCCAGCTTCACGAAGGCCGATGATTCTCCCTCGTTCAAACTCTGTAAGTTGTTCAAATCTCGCTCTCTTTCGTCGACGAGGCATAAGTACAGATTGAGTTAACGTTTACCACTAGCAGATAACCACCGATAACCATACACGCCTCGCTACAGCCGTCTATTTATTCGGATCCATCAGCCGTTCAGAGGGCGCTGCTCAGCATACGCATGCGCTACGGATTTGCAATTCTAATCATTTGCATATCATTCGCTACTTTGCATTTCCTGAAAATTTCAGCTCACTCGCGTAAGTCCTTCATAGTGTTGCAATTTTCACAAACGTGAGTGTATGTTATAGTGTTTTGAATTCTGCGCACCATGTGGTTTTGGGCTATAGAGTTTTATATTACTTTGATACTTGACATTAAAATCGGAGAATTTCATGCCAGATATCAGTGCTCCTTGGATTACTGCAAGTGCTTACTTTATTCGTTTGTTGACTGATTCCTATGTGTCAAAACATTATAAAACTAATATGTTCCGGCCAATTTTCTGTAAATCTTAAATGCATATTGTTGGGTTATTGCTAAATAATGCTTTTTTTATGTTTTTTATTTTTCAAAAATTAAAATAAAGTTCTTTTTTAATCTAAAATAATATCTCCTTTATCCTTTGCTAGTTCTTAATGATTACAATGCGATTTTATTTCCCATTGTAACCTCGGGGTTTGCATAACATCCTCTTCGAGCTCCACAGACCAGGAAAAGAGTCGTCTTCTAGGCTGTAGTTTCTGGCTCGGAATTTCTGGAACCACCACTGACCCTGACTTACGCTCTTTGTCCGAGTCCCATGTACTGCAGTAATAATCATGTTAGTAATTATTTGAATTCGTCAAGCAAAATGTGCAGAGTATGCTTCTGTGTCACTCACATCTAGTTATGGAAAATAAAAATCGATCTATTCTTCAAAACTTGCACTAAGATTAAAAACTAGGTATAATTACTGTCTTCTTTTATAGCAAACTGATGCAAGTGGATTTTCCTGTTTCTTTCTAACTTTTAGTTCAGTAAAAAAAACCGCATTATTTATGGGATGACCCAATATAAGTGCAAAAACTTAATTAAGTACAGTGTCTCAAAGTTATTGATGAAATATAATCATTCCTTTTGAGAGATATGATTAATGAATATAAATGTTTCTTTCCTAGAGTTGTGTTAGTTGTTCATGGACGTCTGATGAGCCGCCTGAGTAGTAACCCACCGTAACCGGGCGGCGGAAGTGACGTCACAGAAAAGGGGCGTGGTCTCCG
>KK120857.1:0-12588 GCA_000611955.2 Stegodyphus mimosarum
AAAGTGGTTTACATTACGTCTATGGAGCCTTTCCTTCTTTACATAGAGGTTCTTTGCCCGGGCTCTTCGGTACGGCAGTCAGCGTCGCTAAACGCTGTCTCGTTTGGGCGGCTAGCAAATGGTATATGGCCAATTGAAAAACACTCACATCAATAGAAAAGGCCATCATTGTTTGAAAATGTAATTGGTGGTTTTGGTTCCAAGTGTTTTTAAAAATTGCAGAGACGATGACGTTCATTTAATGAGTTTTTTTAAAGAAAAATAGAGGAAGGACAAAAAAGTTTCGTAATGATTAGTGCGAACAACTTAATTCAACATAAAATGTTTTAATTCGAAAAAAATTAACATAATTGAGATGAGAAAATATTTGAGACTTTAGGAAATAAACTTTTTTAAGCGGGAAAATTTCTTAAGCACGTTTTGTTGTATATTATAAACAAGAAAATGCAAGATTATTTTAGGAAGTTATTTTTCATGTTAATCTAGTCTGTTACTTGTACATATTTCGTAAGCTTTCACTAGAATGAAAATTAGGAGGCATTTAAATAGCACGTGAATGTGTTATTAACAGAAGCAGCTTTGGCAAAACGCGCTGCAAAACGATTTACTTTTTGAGTCGTTCGCCTATATGCTGATGGGTGATATTTTGAATTTGTTAGCGCTTGGAGCTAGAAATCGCAAAGAGCCAGAGGCAGAGACGGGGTGATTACGCTTTGAAGTTATTTTTTGCGTTGCTCGTATTTAAGCGTTTACATTTCTAAGATCTGCAAAACGCGGTGGATAAGTTTTGTTAAATTTTAGTTTATTTTTAAAACGATTTTTTAATGAAACTTTTAGCTAGCCTATATTTCTTCTTTTTGTTCTCTGAATTCCAGACTTCCCATTAAGAATTCCTCGAAAGCAAAAGAAGCTTAAAAAAGTGTGTAGTTTAACAGCTAATTAGGTTTAATGGTACAAAGAAAAAGTAAAACATCTCCAGTTTTTATCTTAAGAAGTATTCACCAATATAAAATTTATAAAAGGCGATAATGATTTTTGAAATAGGAATAGTTTAATTGATTATCTAATAGAGATCTTGACTAATTATGCATAAAGCGTAAATAAATTTAGGTACTAGGGAAAAAACTGCATACTGTCTAGACAATTTTTTGGACGCATGATGTCGTCTTTTATCGGATTTGCCGACTAGTTTGATTATTATTTTACTCCTTTATTAGTACAAAAGTCAAATTTCAAAACTAAGGATACATAAAAAATTGCTAATGCCTTTTGACCTGCCTAATAGGTTAAAAGATGTGTTTAAATAATAGTAGCAGTTTTATCACATATGGCAAATGTCCTCATCTATGCATTTTTTTACCTGCGCAAATGTTATGATAAATATTATTTACTTTATACAGCGAAACCAAATTTCAAATAGATTAATGTTAAAACGTCTTAGCAATCTTCCAAAAATTTATGGACTGCTACACATTACGTTATGTTATACTATCATGCATTTATTATTCATGTGACATTGTTCATGCCTAGACGATCATATTGGATTGAATAATTTAGATTATGGTTGCCATCAGATCTATCGGGATGTCTTTCTGGATCATCTTTTAAGGGGAAAAGGCTGAAATTCACATTATACATGGGGAAAAACAAGGAAACTCCAGTGCACTTAGCCCATTCATTGGGATTTGAGTCCATGGCGATCTAGCAGTGTCCAGTGTTTTTAACCTCATTCTCTAATCATTTAAGAGTTGCTTTGAAACTTGCTGGGACTCATTTTCATGAGACCCTTTTGAGTAGTGTGAAGAAAATCATCCCGGCTCTCATCAAGCAATTAGCCCTGAAGACTATCAATGATATCCCACAGTCTTCTTTGAAGATATACACTGATGCCAGTAGAGGAGTTTCTAGCACTGGAATGTTCATACTAACTTCTACTGGTTCTGTGGAATTTAATATAAGAAATCCCGACTTTTGTTCGGTTTTTAGATCAAAGCTTATTGCTATCAGGAGGGGCTTACAATATGCGTAACAAATTGAGAAACAATTACAATTACAATCTGGATTTTAACTGATAGTCGTGCTTCAGTTCAACACCTAGGACAGCAATAGGAGAGAAGAGAAACCTGGATATCTTAGATCTTCTTGTCCGGCTTTCTTCTGGACACTCTACCCATTTTCAGTGGATCCCATCTCATGTTGGGATCGACGGAAACGAAAGGGCCGACTGCCTGACCAGGACTGCTGTCGTGAAGGAGGAGGGTCCTTGTGGGATTGTCACATACAGCGAAATCTTCTCTCTTAGGAAGATGAAATAAAACTAACTTGGAAGGATTCGTTATAATGGTTTGTGGTATTTTGGAAAAAGGCTAGGCGAGTCCTTTCAGCTATCGAGCAGTCACATTTTAAGCAGGGATAGAAGATCTTCCCTGAATGCCATTGGTGTAAAGCTGACATGGTCTTCCCGGCCCATATTTTAACTTGCTTGAATTTTAATAATGATGAGGTTCTTCTGGACCCTCTATTGTTTTTAGACTTTTTAGATATTTTTGGATTTGTTGAGATTGTCTAGCTTTGCTGGACAGTCTGGGATTAGTAACAACAATAACAAGAACAGTGTTTTTATCGTTCGGGCAGCTGATATAGCAAGATAACCTAGAAACATCAAGATTTACACAAAATATTTTCAAGCACACCGAAATTTTTTACTAAAATATTTCATTTTTGTTATATGACTTTTTTTTAATTAAACTTTTTTTAGCAGTCTGACGCTTATTAATCGAGTTATTCGAAAGAAATTTTTCCTTGATTCATCCATGTAGACTGATTATTTTTCCGACATGAACTGCTAACTGGGATTTAAACATTTTTTTGGATCTTCACAGTCATACAAAACACCGAACAATCTTCTCCAAAAGATATTTGAACAAATTTGATAATTCTACCGAGGAAATGTATTTTAATCTTGTTTATTTCAACTACACGAAAAACTTTTAAAAATAAGAACTATATCTCTTAGATTAGTAATTTCAATCAACAAAGAATGAAACAGACTAACAAACTTTAAAAACGTTTTACTGATAATACTTTTGAAAGCAAGAACACTGTTACAACAGATAAGAAAACACACTTAATTTAACAGTGTCAACAGGCAACATTAGCTTTTGATTTCTAATATGTATTAGTGGTGTAGTGGTCAGCACGCTGGACGCGTGTTCCAGAGGTCCGTGGCTCGAGTCCCGGCGAAGACGTTGCTCATTTTTCATCTCTCCTGCTTCGAAATAACCTAATGTCTCTACACAGCATCTGGTAGCCTCCTTTGCAGTTCGCGAGACCCCACCGCCGTTTATTCCAGGGTTAGCCATTTCGATAGTCGATTTTAAATATGCGCCGTTAATTACTTCAGGCAGCTTAAACAGACTACTTTGTGTGTAGTCTCATACGCTACTTAAATTTGAATTTCAGTTTATGTTTTTATAAATACTCGGAAGTGACGGAGTTTCTTATAGAACAAATGGTACCTTCTTTTAAATTTAAAGAATAAATAGAATATAATAATAAATAAAATAAGCTTATCTTAACTTTCAGAGAAAAAAGTATTTTAACTTTTATCAAGACTTTGTCATCTTATTTCAATCTACTGTGACAACTTGTTTGTCGGTCTAGAAGGATTTGAAGGACATTTTTAAAGTTGAACTCAGTGTATGAAAATAAAACAGCATTTCACGCCTGCGCATCGTTCTAAAATTACTTCACAGAAACTGGCGTATTGACTAGATTGTTAAGAGTAACATTTATAACAATTGGAGGCTCTCTTTAGCCCGTCCGGACGCGAGTGTCTCTATAGTTTAAAAGAAAGAGCCCCGTCTTTCCACAAACGAAAGCAGCCAACGACCCGCCGCCCCCAAACAACAAATAAAAATACTAAATTAAAAATAAGGAAACACATCTAACGCAAAACTACAAACAAAAACCACTATGACAAAATCACAACATAGAACACCACAGATATTTAAAACCCATATAAATACAGAATTCAGTTTTAACAGAAGATTCAAACAAGCCCCTTGTTTTCATTAATAAACTTCATTTGAGCAATGGTATATGATTTAAACTATGAATGGTATTTACATTAAAATCAGTAATGTTAAAAATCTATCTAACAGAGGCTGTTAAACCACAATCAACCACAAAATGCCTAATATCACCATCAACCTCACAACTATTACAAAATTTATTTTCCTGCAGATTAAATCGGTTAAATCGAACAGAAATCTACCATGTTTAGTTAAAACCTGTTTAACGTCAATATTTTTCATACATTTCATCTTATTCGTGATTTTAATTAGTTCCATAAATCTTTTGTTTTTAAGTGATGAGAACCACTGTGTTTTTCATTTGTTAACATAAAACTCTTTCATTCTTCTAACAGCAATTTTCTTCGAACCTGTTACTTCAGCACTAATTGCACTGACATTTGAGACCGCCTACTTGGCTAGGATGTCGGCCCTCTCATTATCAATAAAGCCTACATGGGTTTTAACCCATTGTCGCTTAATATTTAAATATGAACTCAAAGTTTCTAAATGACTCTTCATTTCGACAATTAATGCATTGAAATTGTCTGGGCGGGAGGGCGCATGGAGAAGTGACAGACAGTCAGTGTAAATATCTACAGACGTCGGTATAAACAAGATATTTTTAGTCCATAACAAGGCTGAACGCTTCACTTTGTGCTTGAATGACTGAATTATATTTGTTCACATTCTACAGTCCATCTCAGTTCCATAGTAAAAAACAACAAAGGTAGCTCCTACGCCTCCTTTGTTAAGTGTAACAAACCAATGAAAAATTATAAAATCATGTTCCATTTCTGAAGAAATAACTCATTCAACAACAAATTTTTGAAAAATGGATAAATCGGGAAAAATTCAGTCTTCCATCAGGAGAAGTTACTGATGAGAGAGCTGGGGGCATAGCAGCAGGAGAACCGACACGATTTTGATAGCATGATGAAACCGCAAATCACCACACTGACGCATTTTTCTTCCTGCGGAAAACTATTTGGTGCTTACTGTCTTTCAGCGGGAAAGATCCAAACTCTTTATTCGAATCAAAATTCTTAATTGTTTATTGTACTCCTACGCCTGTACTTTGTTGATCAGGGGGTTTTGGCTATAACTATTCGTATTGCTTTTATGCAGGATGTCCATGGGGTAGATTTCAGGGTGTCCTACCTAATAAAAGTTGGGGAAACTATGACACTTACTATTCGTTAGGGCACGGTTATAAAGTTCTGTAGAAATGTGTGCGACTCAAGTAGAACGCTTTATCTCCAAGAAGCGTGACAGATTTTTAAGCCTTTTCTATGTCAGAGTGACATAATACAAAATGGTAAAATCAACTTGAAAGGAGATCCCGAGGAAATAGCTTCTGAAAGACTTACTCCTAGTAGTGAAGATTGTTACCGAAGAAGACGAACAAATAGAGACTCAGTAACTCAATTTCGTCAGATTTTCTCTTCTTCTTCTTCTTAAAAAGAGAGAGAGAAAAAGAGAAAGATAAAAAAAATTCTCTTTCGAACTGTCGAAAGAGATGAAGAAGGGGGAGGGAGCTGGATAAGTAAATACAATGCAATTGTACATTTTGATACATTTAGAAATAGCGCGAAGAAGAAAGGCAGCGCGAAAACGAAATATTTATTTTAGAGAAGAAAGTGCTTTACCCTCGTCATAGCTGAAATTCTGTAGGAGAATTATTTCTTTAAATCTTATTTTACAAGAAAATGGAAAATACTAAAAAAATATAGTTTTTAAGAACAAGGCGAAACTTTTTCGATGCTAACTTCGATGTTAAAAATACAACCAACTCTTGAACAAATTTTAATTTGGAAATCACCTCTTTAAGACAACCACTTCTAAAAATGGCTCTATTTAAGGAATCATAAAAAAAAACATTATATCATAAATAAATACCAGTATTGAATATCACTTCCCTCGAACGACCACCTCCATAGAGGATCACGATCATCTGTGCCGTCTTAGAGAGGATTCATTATATGTGAATACGATCTCTCTACGATTTCTACAGAAGAACAAAATTAGAACATTTTGCTTTTTCCCAAAGTTCGTCTGACGGACATCATGTGTTGTCCCACGCATTTTTCTTTTCCTTTTCCGTAGATGTTTCTTTTTACATTGAGAGTTAGCTATTGAATATCATCGCTTTATGATAGTTAATTTCCTAGGAGACCAAAACCATTTGAAATTTTGGCATCGTGGCCTAAGCGGACTATGGGCTAAGTAAGTGGAGAGTAGCGAAGCAGACATCGGGAGGATAGTCGGGACGGAAAGGGACCGAGGGTTACAATAGGGCACCTATTCTCCTTCGTCATTTTAAGACGTTGTTACGAAACGAAAAGAACTTGAAGTAACGAAAGAACCTGCACATGCGTGCATTCATTTTGATTCAATTTGTTTAAGTCGTCAAATCGTGATTACCTAGTTTTTGATCAGTCTGTTATAAAATTATTCGATGATTTTAAGCCTTAGTGTTAGAAGCTGTTTTTAATCGTCAGGAAAAATTAACACAGTAGGCGTACAGTACAGACAGTACGTACGTACGTATTGTTTGTACTGTCGTACGACTGTACGAAAAAATCTCTTCTGAATCCATCTTAAATCCATTTTACGATCCGTTTTGGATGTCATGCAAAAAACATCTTTCAAATAGATTCGACAGCGGTCAAAATGGATATTTCCGTTGAAATATGATACCCGAAATTTTTCGCGGTTACAATACTTCCTTTACTTCGTAGAAGGAAGTAAAAACAGGCCAGAAACGATCTATGTTTAAACCATATGTTTAAACTGGCTGTTGCACCAGCCAGTGGCATCATCAGAACTGAAGATGATATTACCTACAAGGCGATGACGATGTTATGGGACATGGAGAACGATGGCGCTCATCCAGACTTCCCTGTACCAGAAACTTCCAAGAATTCAAAGAAAATTTCGAATCAGTAACTGACATAATGAAGTTTGATTAATGTCTATTTATATTAAATGAAATAAAAGTAATATTTTTCAAATAATACAACTAATTTAATATCTTTTATAAATATTTTTTGAATTTTTCATGTTATGATCAAATTATTCGTCATCTTAAACTTGACAATATGCCGAGGTCCAAATTCCAGTAGCCGTCGCCAGCATTCGAACTCTGGACCTTCCAAATACGGGTCCAGCGTACTCCCAGTTACACCACAAAAGCGTTCTAAGAAGGGAGAAAATACCTTATAATTTAATTAATTAATACCATTATACTACCAGTCCTTGAAGATTTAATAATTTAACAGCACAGTACTAAACATTTAATTAGGCTAGAAATACAGTTAACGTAACCGTATTTTAGATCGCCAGATTTTTAAGATCCGAGTTGACCAGTGTTCTTCAACTATGAAACCATAACAGCAATCAAATACTACGTATGCATATCATACACAGACGTACTCTTAACCTCATATTTTACTGAAATTCCAATACTAAAACTAAACGGCAACTCTATTTCGTTTAAAAGATCGAAGGCGGCCATGTTCACAAAGATTTTAGCGGATCGATGGTACCCTCTTCTCTGTCTCGGGCTTAATGGATTTAAATAACTCGGATTTAATGCAGATATATCATGCATCGAGAAACCTATTTGATAAACAGCAAACCTCTGCCCATTATAATAGTGTAGCGGATTCTGCTTTGCAGGCTGCAATCGGTTCTATGATTGCTCTCGAATCTGCAACTCATTTGATATTTTGATTCCAGGGCTTTGGGTTGAATGAATCCTGCTTGAAGGTCAAAAAGGATCTGGGCAAGCAGCCAAAAAGGCAATGAGGACGACTGGGAAAGGAGCAGTGATGGAATTCCTTTGACAAAGGATTATGATTCATATCGCCCTCCCTACGCTTATGATTTTGGCATATAATGTCAAAACTCTATCATCTGTTTAAATGATAAATAAGCGAAGAAAAAATGAGAAAAATATTTTTGCATCTTTTGAGTTTATTAACAGTTAGATTTTTTTTACTATCTAATGGAAAGCGATTTTTAATGCTAAACGCACACTATTAATCATTTAATATTGGACGAGGTTCACTCAAACTATATTTTTATTTTCACTATTTGGAGCAAGGAAAATTTAGACTGTTTCTTTCAGATTAAATTCAGTATTCGAAGTTCCAACACGCAGCAGAATTTTAGACAAACCAACTGAATAGCTTGTCTTTTTTATAGATCAAATTAATATAAGACAGTTATTAACTTACTTATGTGTTAACTTTACTTTTAATTAATGTTTCATTAAAATCATAGTTTTAATCAAAGCGACCTAACATTTTCGTAGCCAATCCTGACAAAATAGTTTTGACGATTATGGAGAAATATTACTTGAAGCATAATCTTTTTATTTCAATGAATATGCCAAGTTTGATTTTCGACTATTCGTAGACTAAAGTAAAACCTCTAAATTTTACTTCACGGTTTCAAACAAGAGCGGTCTTCTGAGAAAGTCGGTTAGTAAAATACGATTGTCATTCATATTCAATTTGTTATGTTCTCGGAGATATCGTTCACTTCGAAGAGCCGCGATCTAAGAACAATCAGGTGTCTATTGCTCAGTTTGCATCTTGAGGTGGCAAGTAATTTGAGAAGTGGAAGAGAACAGAGCTCTAAAAGGCTTTTGGAATGTTACGCTGGCACAGAAATACTGATGGCGCATGACGTAGATAGTATAGAACATAGATCCATAATGAAGAGGAAGAATTCTGATTGCGTGTAATGCTAAAATGTTAAAACATAATCAACAACAAACTTAGCAGCCAAGGAAGATTAAATTTTCATTTTTATTTCAAGCGACATTTGTAGCCACAATTTACTTGACACCCTAATCGTGCCAATTTCCAGAATACTTACATTTATGATACTATTGCGAGAGGAAGAGGGCAGAGAAGCAGCGTCCTAGCGGACTCAGACATAGAAGAAAAACTGCGCAATTATCAAGTATAGAAACCCACCAAGAGAAGGTTTTGTATTAGGTTAGAAAGGTTTCAGTTCTCAAAATTTTGAGTTCAAGTTCCGAATTAGCTCCGTCAAAAGCGTTGCGCATGCCGTGTGGCATAGATTAATCTAGAAATAGCGCAGTCCAGAACAGAAAGGGAGTATTTAAATAAAAAATGAGGAATTAAGAGGCTGTTACTAAATTAAATTATAAAGCTGATTTATATATTTTTTGTTTGGGGAGAGTTTGCTGCTAAGGAATCGGTAATTTTATTGCCAGCGTTCTATAGGGAGTTGAGATCTAGAGTATGGCCCATTTGATCATACAAAGGTATTGCACAGTCATTAGACTTATACCACGAAGGCATGCGGAAAGGAGGGAGAAAACACTTTATCGACTCCCCTTTTTAAAGGGCGACTGGGGATGAGGGGAAATCCTGGTGGTGACGAATCCGCCACCTTTTAACTGGAACACCACTGCGGAGTCATATTAGTATTTTTTTTTTTGGAAGCAGGAGACGTGAAAATGGGCAGTGTCTTCTCCAGGACTCGAACCCTGGACCTCTTGAATATGTGTCGAGTCTACTCCCATTTGCACAACGAAGGCATGGGGAAAGGAGGAAGAAAGTACATTTACAAGAACATGAACATTGTTGTACCATCCAGTAATCAAGGAAAGATTCTGTATTATCTTGAGTTATTCTTCCGTAGTTGTTATAAAGTGCAGTTGCTAAAAAGAACCATAAGCAGCTTGCAACAGTTCCCATACTTTGGAGAAGCATTTTCCTTCTGGATGATATTCAACATAAAAATACAATTTGAAATATTAGAGAAACTTGAGTGAGAGCAAGTGAGGAATCCGAAAGACATAATGAAAAGAATATTTGACTTATTAGGCAAATGATTATGTCGGGTGTAGTCAGCAACTGATAATAGCTGTTGATGAAATTAGAGCCATTGGTCATTAGTTAGTTCAGACTCATGTTGATGGAAAACAGTACGCATGTTCTCCAAATTACAAAAATTCTGCCAGTTTGTATTTTTAAAGAAGCTGGTCTTGAGACATTACCTGTCGAAACACACTCAGCCTCCTTTGACTGAAATTATTTAACACTAACAAGTCAAATCAACACAGACCTTTCCTCATGTCTACATATAGAATTATTTCCGATTGTGAAAGTAATCGCGAGCTTCAACCAGTCTTTATTCCGCTATTGATCAAACCGAAATAATTCAAATAAAATGTCCCGTTAAACCGAGAATGAAACTAAAAATTTAAAAACGTATTTCTTATTTTTCTCACTTGGCGCACATCCCACACACACAAACAGACTGAAAGACTGTAACAGCTTGTGTATCTTTTATCTAACCAAAATATTAGATAAGTTTACAAAAAGCTTGAAAAGGCTTAGTTTATAGATGCATTTTCGACTTCCATTTCGCCTATTACAGAACAATGTGAATTTCTAAACTAAAGAGATTCAATCGATTACTCTGTTCTCCGCAGCTGACAAATTATCTCGTTTGATTGCACACGACATTAGCTTCACGAATTTGATTAAAATAAACGGATGTTTCTGGATATTCTAATTCGATGTTCACTATTTGATTTGTGCTCGGAATTCCTTCTCACTGACGATAAAAGGAAATACGAAACATCGCCTTGTTCCGTTGACTAGCATTTTGAAATTAAGCACGTAAAATGTAGAAGATCTTGAAGAATTTCTGTTGCATAATGAATTGAAAGTAATAATCCGAATAGATGGGAGTTAAGAAATTTATTTCGTCGTATATTTCAAATACATAGCAAAGAAGAGGAAAATCAGTTATAAGTGACTAAGGCATCAAGGGCAACCAGTTACGTTGGCTTGCGATAAAAAAATGTGTTTCAAGATATTGGTGTTTCAAGATATTGGTGTATTGGTGAGCAAAAAACATTGAGGCAAAAGCATTTTGGAAGAAAATGTCGCGGGAAAAAACAACGCAAGGAGAAAACACAGTCAGACAAAAAGTAAAATGCATCACCGCTATAAAACATTGTGGTACAGAACATCATCGTCGAAAATAAAGCGGTTAAAAAACTTCTCAGTTTAAAAATATCGTCATCGAAAATATCGCGATAAAAATAAAGCACCTACAAAATCATCGCATGACGATAACATCGCAGACATGCACTTTTCAGACTTTAAAAGCTGTAAGTTCATATTCGCATAATAATTTGTGAGCACAAGAAGGGATGAGGAATATTTCTTTCACACTTTTGAATTTACCAATGAATTTTTGCTGAAAAAGTAAGATGGAAACTTAAGCACACAAGAACTGAAAATGAGTAGAAAATTATATCTCCTCACAACAATTAATAGAATTCTAAGCTTACGTAGTTAACTAATATAGGTCATTAATTAACAAAACGTCAAAAGTATTACTAGCGCTTTTTCACGAAAAATATAATAAAAAAAAAAAAATTAGGAAAAGGAGGCTGAGGAACTGTTTGAGGTCACTTCTATTAAAACGGTTTAGTTAATTATCAAATTATTAGATTATCTTCTTTCATTTTTATTAATCTGATATTCTTTTAGTGAAAATTATATGCTTCTTTGTTTCAGTTTATTCGTCTTCTCAAAGTGTCATCAACATTTTCATGTACAGTGTATAGTTAATCATTTGGATGCCGATTTGTTAGTTACGACGAAACATATTAAATACATAATATTTCATTAGAGGATTTGGATTTATTGAATTATAGCAAAATACACTAAAGCTAAATGGATGCCTTTGTGAAGGACGTTTTCAGGAATTAACTTGTTTCGACGTTATACCTCAGGATAACCATGAAAATCGGTTGCAGCCAGTTCATTTGCCGGTTTAAAATATCAGTGTTCAGAAATTTTACCGCTCGATCTCGATTGCTGGCTATTTCAGCAGAAAAACGTGGTACTAGGAAGAAAAAACTGAACTAGCAGGAAAGCGGAAACTAGTTCGCCTTTAAACTAGTTCACGTGTTTTTTTTTTTTGTTTTTTTTTCCACTGCGTTAGTCATTGGAAAGATTCGAAAGTAAACATATTCCTCATTCCCTCGCAAATCATTATGAGAATTAAGCATTTACAACCTGAGAAATGCAGGTCTGCGATGCTATCATTATGTCACGATTTGTAGGTGCTTTTTTTTTTACCATTTTCGACGACGATGTTTTGAAACTGCCAAGTTTTTAAACCGCTTTATTTTCAACCCAAGTACGAATTCCACCGAATGGGCAGCATGGGCGTTTCCTGGAATTTACGTGCGTGATGTGAATACGAGCCAGCGTCTCGTAACATTTCTCCACGAAAGCATCCCTCCCTACATTACGGAAAATATCTCAGCGTACTTTGTCATATTCTATAAATCTAATCTATTTATAAAAATTTTTGAATTCTGAAGTTATTATACACACATGCATAAACTCTAGTCCCGCAAAAATTTATAAATAAAATGGCTGTTCACACACACACACACACACACACACACACACAAAAAAAAAAAAAAAAATGCTTTTGCAATCGC
>KK120857.1:12676-37011 GCA_000611955.2 Stegodyphus mimosarum
TATATATATATATGTGATGTGCCATGATGATGTGATGTAGTCGTAGCTCAAAGTAACAAACGATGATAACAAAAAGAATCCATTTATTATTTTTCTTGAAAAACAGCTGTGTTAAAATTTACATCTTCGAAGAACAATTAATAGCTTTTTGAATTGATGTTTATTCCATCATTACATTAATGAAAAGACCGCCCGATGTTCCTTTGCGAGTTCTTTTATAATTACTGGAAAGGCGGAGCTTCCAAGAAATGACGTCAGCCTCGTCAGCCAATCCAGTTCGTTTTAAATATTTCCAGAACATTCAATAACTGTACGTGTAGAAGAAGCGGGAAAATGAATTTGACTACGGGGCTGTGATTTAATTCCACGTACTTTTGAATAAGAGATCGTCGCCATTAAAATGAAAAGAACATGCATTTAGAATTGTGATTGAGGAATAAACAAAAATAAAAGACGAAATTTAATTTAGGGTTTTATATGTACTTTTGACTATGGAATTTTATTATTACATATATATATGTGTGTGTGTGAGAGAGAGAGAGAGAGAGAAAAAGAATAAAATCATTTAAAAAAAATCTTCGTACGGCTCTCTAAAATTTTAAACAGCTATACCATAATTGAAAAATTAAAATCAATGACAAAACACGATTTAAAATCAGAATATATATTAAAAAGAAATTAATGCTGGAGAGATGAATTCTTTTTTTTTTTTTTTTTAGTACTTTTAAAAGGAGGTAAGTTTGAGCTGTATGAGTAAATATTCCGGTGTCAGGCGAAAGCAACATTAAGAGAACACTCGGCTACACGATTTCTCCATTATTAAAGCTTTAATATACAGCGAGGGCGGCTCGAAAGAGAAAAATTTAGTTTCACAAGTCTCGCCCAGGATTCCATTACACTCGACGAATACAACAAGATTTTATTTTGGCAACTTTTACGCAAGTTAAGCGAAACTACATCTTAAATATTACAACGCACTCGCATTTGGTAAAATTTTCTGGTCCAAACTGCTTTTTTAGTCCTTTAAAATCTAAAAAGTATATATAAAAAGAGTATACTATTTAAATACAATTTTACTAGATATTGCCACCTGATGTCTAGGAATAAAAGACTTAAACAAAATTTATTTCTTCCGTTGTTGTAAAATATTTTGTTCTGTCTAAAATACCGATACATCTGTAATCTCTCCCACTTTCAGTAGGCCTTTATTTTAATATATTACTTATTTATTGGTTGATAAAAATAATATTTTGCAGAACCTTTTACTTAACGAAATACGCCTTAACGTATTGTAACATAATTATTCCTTTCCTTTGCTCGTACTTTCGTTGTGCAAGCTATTAGAACGTCCGGCTAATAAGTGGAAGATCTGTGCCTTGACTCTTGAGAAAGGCACAGCTGATGTGACTGTCACCTTTCTTGCTCCGGAAAAACTAATACTATTTGCATTAGTAGTTAAAGACCTTGACAAAATATCTCTTCTCGACCCTGCGCCCCCCAAATTAAATGTTGCACAATAGAAAGTTGTTAAGATAGCTAGGGAACAGTTTAAAAATCACCAACAGCGTCATACAAAATAACTTACAAATTTTAACAATTACGTATTTTAAAAATTCATTTTGATAATTCTATGTCTACAAAGCTGATCATGAAGGGATACGATGGGGTCCGTGACACTTAGCCGATGGGACACTTAACCGACACCAGTTACCCGACAAGACATTTAGCCGACACTGACACTTAGCCGACACGAACACTTAGCCGACAGGTCATTTAGCCGACACTGACAGTTAGTCGACGGGTCATTTAGCCGACACGGACAGTTAGTCGACGGGACATTTAGCCGACACGGACAGTTAGCCGACAGGACATTTAGCCGACAGGACATTTAGCCGACACGGACAGTTAGCCGACAGGACATTTAGTCGACTCGGAAAGTTAGCCGACAGGATATTTAGGTACGAGACACTGAACTGTCAAGCCATTTAGTCAACAGGACACTAAGCCGACAGTGACGTTTAGCTGGCACGTAGCCAAATTGAAAAAGTGTTGAAATTTCTCGTCAGGGAATATGACTTAATTTTCGAAAGGAAAAATAATTTTTCACTTACGTCACGACGGTCACTTAGTTGCATTTTAATATGGTCAATAAAATGCTACAGAATCGCGCTTTCAATTTCATACAAATTTGAAAGCATTAAGAACAGCCAGATTGGAAAATTAATATCATTAATTAACAAGAAAAATTATTAATGATGTGAAAGTGTTCAAAAGGACCCAGTTGATTAAATGAAGAAGCTTTACGGATAACTTTTGAAGCTCCCATATTAAAATGTAATTAAGTGACCGCCGTATTTAGGTAAAAAAAATTCTTTTTTCCTTTCGAAATTTAATTCATATTCCTTGACGAGAAATTTCAGCGCTTTTTTAATTTGGCCAATATACACCAAACAACACGATAAATATCACACAATGCTAAATTAACACAATAATTATAACCACATATGAGATCCTTAAGAATCGAAAAATGAATTACTGATAGTGAAAATATTACTTAAATGTTGAATTTACGGATAAGTCGAGAAATTTCGTAATTCATAGTAAGATTAAATAATTAGTTCGTACGTGTGAGCTAAAACGTCACTGTCGGCTTAGTATCCTGTTGACTAAATGTCTTAACAGTTAAATGTTCCGTAGCTAAATGTTCTGACGGGTAACTGTCTTGGACAAATGTCCTGTCGGCTAACTGTCCGTGTCGGTTAAATGTCCTGTCGGCTAAGTGTCCATGTCGGCTAAATGTCCTGTCGGCTAAATGTCCATGTCGGCTAAGTGTCCTTGTCGGCTAAATGTCTTGTCGGCTAACTGGTGTCGGTTAAGTGTCCCGTCGGCTAAGTGGTTGTCGGCTAAGTGTCCGCGACCGGATACGATGTTGTTGGAGACTTATTTTGTGACAATCACATGGAAATCTTGTATCTGAAAAGCAATGGCGTCTAATGAACCATCGTTTTGATTACTAAGTAACATCATTTTGATTACTAAGTAAAGAATATTTTTTATTGTTTTAACAAACTCATTTATAATGGGACATTTATTTCGGATCATATTTCTGATGGATTTTTTTATAAATGATAGAATATTTAATAATCTTGATACAAGTAATTTGTAACTGTAAACTATAGAGCGATATATGCACCTCACTTGTTAATATTAACTAAATTTGTAGGGTATTTTTTTTCTGTTTAAGGGAATTATTGCATTCTTACGTTCTGAGGTCTGACATCGAGCTTTTTTGTGATTTTTCACCGAAAACAAATGTTTTTTTCTATAATTAACAGAATTCCATTAATATAAAAATTGCTAAACTTTTTACATACAACGTGCAATAATTCGTAAAATATTATAATTTCCATATCTATTAATTAAGTATTTAATTAATAACAGTATATTAATTATGCAAATATAATTATTAGATTTTTTAAAGTTATTTTTAATGCGGTAAAATTTCTTTTTCTTCTTTTATGTACTTAAAATGTTCTTTTTATTATAAATCTAATTATCAAAAATGTAATAAAACTAATTATCAGCAAATATGCGAGTGAGACTTTATTGCATCACTAACTAACTTTGTCTCCTCGTGTAAACGGATTTTAATGTAACCTGGAAATTTACTCTCTGAAGTGTATAATCGGTTATATCAAATGAACACCGCTTGATATCTAAGCAATCGACTGAAACTTAATGGTTTTCCACTTTTAATGGAAATTAAACTTTTGAAATAAATTTCTTTTATTCGCGTATTTTTGGACTAATAATATTGAAATTCATACAATACAAATGTTCAGTATCATGGAATTAAATTGAAATTAGGCTCTTAGCAAAAAAAGGGACAGCATTTTGACGGAAAAAGTTTTCGAGGAAACTCGGTAAAATTTCCATTGCATATGAGAAAAATCGCAAAAACGAAATTACATCCCTAGATTTTACGGACAGGAACTTCGTACCTATGAAAATTCTGTGTACCCTGCTGAGTTTTTTGTTCTGATACATTAAAAACCAAACTTCTTCGGCAATGCAGACTTCTTATACAGAATCTCTAATCCAGGCTCTGTAGTATAACACCAAACGTAAATCAAGTAAATTATCATCGTTTACATATAATATGCGATATGGTTCATCTTCACCAGCAACTTCATTATAGGATTCAGATTATCATCCCGCCTGCATGGCTTAAGAATTCCATATGATGATTGCCAAGCACGTACGTTTGCTCATGATCTCATTTCGCCAAATACTCATTTCCTGGCACACAGCTAGTTGAGAACACGGTAAACGACAGTCCCCAGAATACTTAAGGCAGTATTATGTCTTCCAAGGACAAAAAAGAACTCATTTGCTTTACCGGATATATGCTTTTCTTTTTGTTTGCCGTAAATTAAGAAGACTCGAGACTTTGGGGTTAAACACAACTGAACATCATTGCTATACCCCGCACAGTTTTTCCAGTTCGGGATCCAGCAAAAATGTCTCTGGTGAAAATGCTTATTTTGGTTACGCAAAAAATTGTTCTCAACTGAGAAATGAAAGAAATATGATCCACTCTTACACCAAATACAGCCACTTTTCTATTAAACTCAAAGATTCAGATAAAACATGCCTTACTTTAAAAATCTGCTTTTAGACAATTTCTACTACAACATACACCTAAATCCTCAGCTTCAGTTTAGATTACTTTCATTTATGAAGGGAAAGTACTGAAAAGAAATATAAAAAGTAATATTTTCCAGCAGGTGCTTCTAAGAAAAATCTCCCATTAAAATTATATATTCTTGTACACTTTTTTATTTTTGAAATTAAATACGGCTAGGAATACAAATCAACACCACTCGTATCACCGAGAAGCTATAGAATCATTTGATTTCCAAAAGCACTGAAATTTGAAAAATTAACTGTGTCCTTTTTGGGCCTTGAATCAGAAAAAAACAGAATTAATTTTTCAAATTTCAGGCCAATTTTTCAATCGCTACTTGATTAAGCTGCTCAAAACATACCACAAAGTTGTACACAACAAGAGCATGCGGATAAAATGCTTGTAATTCCTTAGAAATTCGGACATTCTTGTTCCAAAATTACTCAAAACTCATTCGGATCTAGTTAATGATTTTAGAACCTACCATAAGCATTGGCAACTGTCCAAGTTTCTCGCGGGTGCTACCTGCTGTTTGCTTGCATCATTACTGCGCAGCTGCAGCGTCAGTTTCCAAGATGGCGCCGCAATAGGAAAATGCTTTCCATGTGCTCCATTTTGAGGTGTCCAGATCTGTGGTTTCAACGCATCGTGAGCTTCGTGCATCTTCTTTGTGCGGTGTCCCGCGAGAAACTGCACGGCCCATTTTTCTTAGAACAAGAAACTGTGATCGGTGGCTCATTTCTAGACATGTTGGAAGCCTGCTCTTAACCTACCTGAACACCAATTTTGTGATAATTACATTTCGAAAATGGACGCTGCATTTTCACAGGAATGAATGTACGAAAGCTTCTTAATCGAAATCTTCACCCACGTGATTGGACGTGAACCACTTCAATTCATTTGATTGGACGTGCTACAGCAGAAGGCAACAACCTTCTTTCCTGATCACCCGTTCGACGGATTTAACATCATGTATTTCTTTCTTTAAAGGTTTGTTAAAGACCGAGAGAGGTTTTTCATTAGAGGTTTATACCGCCAATGCTCGTGTCCCCTGAGGAAATTTGTGGTCGGATAAAGCACACTCTGCAGATTGGTACGGCGGATATACTTGTAAGGTTTTAGTTAAACTAACAAAGTTTTATTTTAATTTGACTTTTTCTATCTTTTCTCATTTCAACTTTCCGTTAGAATAAACGCGCGTTTCAGCTTTATGCTAATTTGAAGTGGAGCCAAGTTCTACTTAAGCAAGAGGTAGGAACCTCTCAGTGTGAGAGAGCTTTTAGTCTCAGACCACTGTTACGCTGTTCAACGTTCGCTTGACCAGCTAGTATTTAAATTCTAAGCCGTAGCGCTGTTACGTTATTACTTATTGAAGTAATTCTAAGTGCGTCAGTATTAGTTAAATCTTGCTACGCACCATTTAGTTTAGAGGCCAACCTCGCGTTTATAGCTCTGTGAGCAACGATGATTTAATGTCTACTTAGCTTTAGTTTAAATTATTTGATTGTTCAGTTTAAGACCCAAGTGCGGTCGTTATTTTCTGTATCCCTCCCGAGTTGGGAAGTGCCTGTAAATAATTGTGGTTTAATAAAAGAGGATTTTAAATCCCTCTGAAGTGTAGCTATTCTACCACTTAATCATAGTATTCTACCACAGAACATAGCTGCATTCAGCTCCCTGTTCAAGATCAGACTTAAAGCTGTCACGAAGATGTTTTCCAAGAATATGCACCGAACACTCAGTCCTGACATACTACACTGAGCATGGGAAAATTTTTATTATCGTGTAGATGTATGTCGTTCACATATTGAAGGACTGTAATTAATGCATCAAAAACTTGGATAGTTAGTTGCCTCTGCTTATGCTGTAAGGTTTGCCCATATAAAGTAATGCATCGATTTATTATTTATTTTTTAACTACACCATTCATTTATTTTAAATTCACCATTCAATACTTATATTAGTTATTCATTTAACTTCTGTATTGTTCCGCGATATTATCGATTTAGAACAGTGTTTCCAAACTTTTCAGAACCGCTACCCCATTTTAAATGCTCGAACCATACTGCAACTCCAAATTCTCAGAAACATTATATTTTAAAATATGTTTGGACCCCTTTTATGCAGTTTTCAGCAATCTCGCGACCCTAAATACAGCGCGACACCTAGTTTGTAGATCATTGATCTAGAATGACGTTATATGGAATCTGCGCACACATACAGTTGTCATATAGTTGTAATTTTTGTTGGATTTTATCAAACTCTACAGCTTTATATAATTTTTATGATAAAATTTTGGAGTATTTATGAAGGATTTTCGGAAGCTCGTTCGAAGTTGTTCTGATATTGTAATACGAGCAGACAAAGTCTTGGTTCGAATTCCTATTCGAAATGTGAAATGCTATTGCAATGTGAAGCCTACATTTTGTTTCTGAAAATAGTACTGATGGCATTTAACAATTTACTTTATTAATTACTTTTTACATCCGACAGATCTAGAAAATAATGCAACAGTTTATAAATTTTATTAATAGCATCGTCATTTTCGAGCACGAGAGTCATCCAAAAAATGCTTCTCTGAAGATTTCCTGAAAACTTGGATCGGAAATTCAGCCAAAGACTGCCACACTCAGAACATCCAACAACCTCGCTGATGAATGAGGGGATGTCGTTTTGATATATAATAACAGTTCTTCCCGTTAGGAAGCAGTGGTAGAAGAAAGCTACCATTTTTCTTTGACGTTCATCCTAATGACGAACGGAAAAATGCTTTTAAAAGAGTGGGAAAAAATGTGGAATGCTTCTCCTTTGTACAGGGGAAAAAGTACTGGACGTCTGCAATATTTAGAAAGAATTTGTGCTCGCTCCTCCCCCTCATACCATTCCTCCTATGCGGTCCCTCTAAATCCTTTTATTCATTTATACATTGCATTCTTCCTTATTTGACTTTGGCATCGCAATGGAATCAGATGAGGAATTGCGACATTTTGTATAAAAAAATATACATGTTTATACATGATGATACCGATTTTATAGGAAAACTGGAAAGAAGTATCAGATATTGATTAGCCTGTCATTAGTTGAGATGGATTAGTATCTTAAAAAAGGAAAAAAGAATTTAAAAATTAGAAATTAAACTGCTTGAAATTAGTTGGAGCCCACCAAAGCCAGCTGTGGTACTCTTCATTTTTAAGAGAAACCATAATTCAGGATGGGCACACAAATAATACGAACTTTGCAATGAAAATGGATCACAATATGATCACAAAATTCTATTCATGGAGCACTTATTTTAGAAATATTATTTAACACAATGGCATGCACGTTAAAATTGTTTTCTCTGCTGCTGGTAGCGATATTATATTCTGATTGTTTTGCATTACTCGATAACGGCACGATTCGTTGATTATTTCTCGAGTACCAGGTGCGAAAAACTCTTTGGATGCTGTCTCGACCACACTAAGACTTCATTCTTGAACATGGTCATGAACTTCTGCAAAGCGTCTGTCTCCAAGATGCTTTTTAGTCGACCAAACTCATTCTGCTACTATTATAGAGCACAGTACATTTCTCGAAACAGTTCTTCCACCCTCTGTACTGCTGAGCCCATGGAGGTAATGGCTGAATCTGACTCTGTGAATAGGACATCCACTTCGGTTTTCAACGCAAACCTTGAAGCGCCTTTGATAAAATTCCTCGACTCACTTATGCAGGTTTTATGAAACAAACACTTCCTTCCATAAACAGGGAATATTCCTTTATGAATATCATTCTCACTACGTCCTTTTCGCGGAGGAGAGTCCCCCGAAAAAAAAAAAGGTGCATGTTGCTTCTCTCTTGTACAATCACTGAGCTCCATCGACATTTTCAAACTGAACTACGCACGTGCAACTGGTACTTAGTAACTAATGAAATAAATATCATGAACACGGATAGTTTTGCCATCCATTAACATACATTGAAAACAGTCATTGCTACATACAAATATATGACGCCCATTTGTGACTTACTTAAAAACTTTCTTTCTTAAATTAGAAAAACTAGATGTTTGTTTTATCTTCACCTGCTCTGAGGATTTTGTGTTTAGAAATGTTTAGCTTTGATAAGGGGGAAAATTCTGAATTGACATTGCTTATTAGTGGACAGATGTAGTCCACTTCCATGTGCTTTACATAAATTGCACCGTTGGATTTGCAGTTTCATGTTAAGAAATGTGTAAGAATTACTCACATCAGTTACGTTAAGTCTGCAACAATTATTTTCACTTTTGCTTACGATTTTGCAATTTAAGCGTTGTACTATATTCTCGTTGATTCATGTCACATATATTCCCGCAGACCAGAAGATTATGCAAATTAAAGCACGCATAAAACAGTTTAAAAGGTTATCTGCAACTGATGCCAGGTTGTGTAATTGCCAGCTTCACAAGTGCTAGCACGAATTCGCGTTGGACCAATTAAGTTATTTGGATACAGCAGCACAGGACAAAAAGAAGTGTTTCAGACCCCAGAATTTCGCCCAATGGTCTTACAGGTGCGATTCTAGTGCATTAAATGTAACAGTTCCATCTAAATTATTATGGACTACATCCTAAGGAATGAGCCCTCCCTCCCACCAAACCAATCGAACTCGTGACTCTGCACAGACATCATGCACTTACAAACAGTCATGCTTTCTCCACGATTGTCATAACCGGCGATACGGCCGCCAGCATCGTTACCCATTGTAACAATCAAAGCGGCATTTGGATACGGCAGAGCATACGAAGGACATTTACCAACTGGAAGGAAGCCTTCGTGGAAGATTAGTATCGGTTAGTAACCAACCCATCTCCATTGGAGATTGAAAGCCTTTCCATACTGTAAAATAACTCTGCTTTTTGGCCTAATTGAAAATTTTATGATTCTGGTGTACTTCTCTTCCACTTTAACTGTGATTTGTTAAGAAAAAATGCGGTTGTTTTGCTTTGGAGGATATGCTTTAGATGATTATACATTTCCAGACCAGTTGCTTAAATAATAATAAATTTGTGGGCAATTAATTACTGTTTAGTTTTGCAGTTTCTCGCCTTAATTTTACTCCCGTAATAGTAAAATAAAATTTGTTAAATTTTAATCTGTATTTATGTAAGATGATAGTAGTTAGGGCGACATTTCACCTCAAAATTATTGTAAAGTGCCTTCATTATGCTGCGCACATTTCATGTTAACTTTTTTTTTGCTATTTAATTGTACAGCATTTATAAATTACTAGCCTTTATTTCGCTATTTCAGTACATTATTCCATTGGCAGTGGTATACTGAGAAGCATTATATGAAAGCACGTGTTAGATCATGTTAGATAGACGATCAAATTATTCTTGGAGTTAAGATAAGATGCATTTCGTAACTTTTTTGAGAAGATTTCACTGACTTATATCCCTATATCTCCTAGAACCTATCACAAAATACAATCCACTCAAATGACACTTTGAATTACGAATCTCATCTCTTTTGTATCGCAGTTTTTTTTCGGCACTCAGTGTTGTCTTCCTGAACGGCATTTCTTCAAATTTCGCGGTTTGCACGTTTTAATATCGAAACGGATTCCATCCCATCGCTATATTCTAACTCGCAAACAGTATTCGATAGGCTTCACCAAGCCTATTTTCAGGCCAACTACCCGCACCTCTGCGTTGTCATGCATAAGATTTGCATTCGCTTGGAATCCGTTTTCCACGCGATTGCGCTCGGGATTCCGCTACGGTGGGCTCCGCTTGCTCCAAAAATTGAATTTTGCTTAAAAATACGGCTATCTCTTACTTTTTTACGTAAAAGGATTTCCACACAGGCTCCTTTTATTCCCTATTTCCTGGCTCTCTATTCGCTGAGTTGATGGTACCAGGATACAGGGATATCCAGGGGAAAAGATTCCAGAAATTTCGCGGGAAAAAAAAACTGGGACCAAAACGCTTCCCGTAGAGCAGAAAATCTATTGTCTGCAGTTAAAAGTCAATTTTTATTTATTTTCTCGATTTATAAAAAAGAAATTTGGTTTTTGTGATTTAAGGTGATTGAAAAGTTTTAGCACGATGTAATGAAATGTACGTAAGAAATATAAAATAATAATGTGCATTGGTGTATTGCAGTGCTGTAGCACATACAGTAGAACAGAATGAAAAATGTAATTATAAGTATTACTAATATTATGCCGTTTATTACCCCCATCAGTATGAGTGTATAGATTGTAACGCCGAAACGAAATTTCATAGTGCATAATGCATACATGTTTATAATGCAAAATGATAATACGTGTTGGTGTATTACAATAATGATTTTTTGAAATGTAACATTCCCGATACAAGAGAATAAAAAATACAATTATAAATGTTACTGATCACAGACAGCATACTAATGTTGCATCAGTAGTAATGCAATAATCGTATTGCCTACAATATTACATAACAACGATAATATCCATTCCTATACTGTAACATTCTAATAGTGATTGTGCGAACTGCAACTCTGCGACACTGATGGTACAATAGAATGCAAAGTACATTACAGTAGTAAATGTTACTGACAGTATGAGAAATATTAGTATTATACCAGCATTTTTACAATGACTGGAATGCCAAGAGAAAATTTAATAGCATGTAATATGTACACATGCAAGTAATGTATGATGACAATGTACAATATTTTATACACCGTATAGCAGAATGGAAGCTTGAATAGTAATGTTTAATTTTATGCAGTATATTAACATTACAACAATATGAATGCAATGATTGTGACACCCAAAAGACGGTTAGCGTAACTTGAATTATGTCGATGCACATGAGGGCTGTCTGCTTAAAGGGACGGACGCCTTCGGACGTTACATATGAGGAAAACCGCAAAAACTCCCATGTAGATAGTCCGTTCGGCGGAATTTGAAACCGGTCGAACTATATGCGTCAAGCGTTTAGCGATCTTACCACTTGAAGCTTGTTGGTAAAACCCAAACGAAACGTAACAGTTCGTAATATACAAACATGTATGCAATGTAAAATAGTACTGTATTGCAATTTTGATAATAGCACTCTTGTAACAACAAAAATATCACTCACGTATTGGAATTTTGTGCTATAGCACAACCGCCATTGGTGTCAAACTAGAGCTCATTGGAGGGCGAAGTGAAGATGTGTTGTATTCTCACACGACAGCCGTTTCTGTGTTGGTGCCAGTGATGTCTCTATGTCGGTTAGAAGACGGCCGGTTGAACTCTTGGAACTTGTCTGCGGCGTACAGACATTGGACGAACCTACACCATAAGTTACGGTCTGTACAGCAATTTTCTATGACAGATGGAAGATCTCTTTAGTTATCTCACACGCGTTGACTTCAAATTTGTACGCCATACTGGTGACTGCATCGGTTTTGCTGCCACTTTTGAGAAATATTCCAGGGGACCTTTTCCATGATCGCTGTAATCCTCACAGTATTGAATGTAAGCATGTAAATGGGTACGTATTCAGATGTACTGGTGCCGTTATATCAGTACTATTTTGAATAAATGCTAATGTATTTTGAATTACTAAAAATTCAAAAGGGAAGACCGCAGACATTTATTGTATCTAAAAGACCCAAAACTATTGCCACTCGTTTTATCATCCAAGCGACCAAAAGATATTGTCAAGATGCAAGGATTTTAATGTATCTTCGAGGCATGAGAAATAGCCAGTTTCCAGACCGTTGACATTTCGTGTGACATCAGATTTTCCTTTTATCTTCCAAATTATAATTTTCCCTCTTCACAAACTGAACGATTTAAAATCAACGAACACGTTTCTTAATAATACAAATTTATAGTTTTTTTATTAGTGCAACTAATTGATATAATTTTAATACTTAATGTATCCAGTTGATTTTTAACAACACTTGCAGCGTTACCGAAATTAACAAATGTTGCTTCTAATGCTGTACATTAACAAAACTGTTTAATTTTAATCTAAAATATGCCTCCAGAAACATGGTTTAAGATGAACTTTGGCGTCACTAAATACAATTATGTCACTTGATTAACACTTTTTATGCAATTAATTACTGCAAATTTAGACCTACCCATGCTTCTAATTAGAACCATATCATTAAGAAACATAAAATAGAAGCAAACAAAACAGGACCTCAACAAAAGTAGCTTTCGTACTAATATATCGCGACTCCCCTCCCACGATATCAGCCACCCACTTTAATTAGAAACTTACAAAGTAAATTTATCACACACCTACGAAGTTCTTATATTCCCACACTTCCCTGCTTTTCTTATTAGTAAATATACCGCTGATTAGGATCGACAACATCTAACAACGTATCTATTTTTCCCCATCTCCACTCTACTTCCCCCCCTTTCCCTGCATCATTCATTTTCCAAAACCGGTCTCATTAAGCAAGGGAGGGAAAAGGACTTCAAAGGGGGGAAAAGATTCTTTCAAGTCCAAGAGAACCGGCCTTTAGTCTCACTTTTAATTAATTAACCTTCCCGCTAAAACTGCCCACCAAACAAAGTATAATATGATTATAAAAAATATATATAAAAACAGATACTTCATAAATGATACACCTGTCCGATTTTTTTTAGAAACCTCCTGTCGTTTTTTGATAGGGTATAATTTTTAAGCCTTCCTGCCTCTTGCGCGATAGAGTTATCTATTTGCTTTTTAGCAGGTGATTTTTATTTTTCCTCTTCTAACACGCCCTTTTAATCTAGGCATTGTCCGGCTTATTTGTCAGTCAGTTTATTTTTATTATTTTTAATGCGATTATGTAGGAAACGCGATATATTTCTATGACAATCTTTTCATGATTGAGCGACAAATGAAGCGGCCTGTAACACAACTTCTTCCGGAGTAAGTATCTGATATTTAGGCGAGTTAAGTATCAAGCACGGAAGCGTTTTATTGTTTATTGTTAAAATGGTTTCACGAAGTTATTTTGAGCACGGTTTTGGAAAATCTATAGCTTAATGATGTGAAACGTAATTATGTACAAGTCTGTGTATTTATGTAGTGACACTGAAATGGGTATATTTATTATGAAAAAAACTGACAAGTACTAAAGAAATTTGACAATGGAAGGAAAAAAATAATCTA
The DNA here is from genome assembly GCA_000611955.2 of Stegodyphus mimosarum. Lineage (NCBI taxonomy): Eukaryota > Metazoa > Arthropoda > Arachnida > Araneae > Eresidae > Stegodyphus > Stegodyphus mimosarum. Next base: position 26,476 of record KK120857.1, read on the forward strand.
AACTGACAAAAAGTAAAACTTTTAATTCAATCCACTCCTTATTATTTATTTCATTTTATCCTCTTCTTAGAAAACAGAAATAATTTATTTAAAAACATAACAAGAAAGTAAACTCATTCTAATTTTATTTCAGCACTGGGGATATAACTGTTCTTTAATGTGATAAAAATAGTGGTATGATGATCAAAGTATGTTAAATATTTAAACTAATGAATTTACTAAAACTCATTCAAATGGTCAATTTTTTTTTATTCCATAGAATGCAATATTATCGCTGGCTAACCCATCTTAGATACAGAATAAGTTAATTCCTTTTATACTTTTTTGCCTAAACTACACAGTCCAGTCACATTAATGTGACCATCTGTCAAAAGCCAGAATAACCACCTTTCGCAGAGCGGATTGCTGCGAGACGTGCAGGAAGAGAGTCACATAGGTCCCTGAAGGTGTTCTCTGGGATGTTGAGCCATGCCGACTCTAATGCCGTGGCCAGCTGCGCTAGATTACGCGGTTGAGGATCCATGACGCGAACAACTCGATCGAGATGGTCCCACAGATGCTCGATTGGGTTTAAGTCAGGTGAGTTTGCTGGCCAGGGGAGGACGGTAAACTCATCCTGGTGCTCTTCGAACCACGCACGTACACTGGCAGCTGTATGGCACCTCGCATTGTCCTGCTGGAAGATGCCATCATCCTGAGGAAAAACAATGCGCATGTAGGGGTGAACATGGTCCGCAAGGACAGATGCGTACTTGTATTGATCCATTGTGCCTTCCACAATGATCAGTGAACCTAGAGAATGCCAGGAAAACATTCCCCAGACCATAATGCTCCCGCCTCCAGCTTGGACCGTTCCGGCAATGGTTGCAGGGTGGTTCCTTTCAGAGGTTTCACGCCTTATACGCCAACGTCCATCTGTCCGATGGAGCATAAAACGCGATTCATCCGAAAACGCAACCTGTCGCCACTCAGTGGACGTCCAGCTGCTGTACTGGCGTGCAAATTCTAGCCTTCGCCGTCGATGAACAGCAGTCAGCATAGGTGCACGAACCAGGCGTCTGCTTCGGAGGCCCAGACGCAGCAATGTTCGCTGAATAGTACTTTGGGAGACACTTTTGGTAGCCCCTTGGTTCATTTTGGTGGTCAGTTGCTCAACGGTAGCCGTCTATCTGCCCGAACGCATCTCCGCAACCGTCGTTCGCCTCTGTCATCTATGGCCCGTGGTGCACCACATTTGCCACGTCGCTGATTTTGGACAGTCCCATTTTGCCATGCACGGTACAATTTTACCACGGCGGCACGCGAACAGTTCACAAACTTAGCCGTTTCGGAAATGCTTCCACCCTTGGCCCGAAAGCCAATGATCATGCCCTTTTGGAAGTCGGATAAATCGCTTCGTTTCTGCATTACGCCAACGATTGAAATGTTTTCCGAAGCCCTCACACACCTCAACGCTCAACTGCACTGTCCTGCCACCTGCCTTCTGTGATTGGTTATTTAACTCTGACCTGGAAAGTACGTGGTGGTCACATTAATGTGACTGGACTGTGTAATTTTGTATTTTGAACTAATTTATTGATATTAATGAAACTCCATGCATTAAGTATATCTAAAGCAGGTTCTGTTTTTTAGAAATGACAAATTGTTTATGCTCTTGATTTGCTGATTAGGAAGGGAAAAAAATCTGAATTACTTCAGATTTTAATGGTCGCCCAAATGGATTTGTTAACGTTTTTTACTCTCTTTCTGAGGTAACAGTCTACCTCTCTGCTATTACACTTACGCCTACTAAGCCCCCTTTTTTTTCGTATTTTTAGTTTTATTACGAAACGTCATTTTCTTCGCACGTACTACATGTACAATTCAACAGCAAAATTACAAACGTTTTAAAAGCAGAACTTAGAATTCTCGATATTCAGCGACAAGTGTTGGCATACATTTTTCTGTTTCTTTTCATTCTTTTCGCAATTCATCATATCAACGCTCAGTTTCTTTTGTAAGATGGCTTTACAATTTTTTTTGTCTTTTTATTATTAACGTTTTGTGTGTTTAATTTATTTCTTAAATATTAAGTTCTTGGCGCTTACGCCACATAAAATTCGATTCAACAGCAAAATCACAAAATATTTGAAAACAGCATATCTTTAGAATTTCCGATAGACAGTCTCGCGTACTGGAGATATAAATGTTTTTTTCGGGTACAGTGTTGCCACTGCTCATTTTGAAATCGTTCAACTTGTTAATCAAAAATACGTTATAGTTTTACAAAATATGAAATAGATAAAAAAAAAATATTCTAAATTCAAAATTTCGGTCTTCCAGGAGCCCATGAGGATTAAGTAATTCAAAATTGGATGGCTCTAGGTAACATTGTTTTTTCACAATGCGAGAAACATGCATATATTCATGCTGATTCTTCATTATTTAATTTCTCTAATTCAAAGCGATAACATTTGAAAAGTGATACGCTGTTTATAGTGATCGAACGCAAAATGCCATTTTGAGGCTAATATCCCATTAAGGACTGATGTCCCCTTTGGGCTTTAAAAAAAAAACGTTCTTTTTAAAGTAAGATGTAAACAACAGAGAATAACGTATCGGTTGTTTTATTTATTTTATTTGCCTTTCGCTGACATACATACTCGCATTTCTCGCCTATTATAAGCATATTCAAACGCAAAAATGTAATTTTTGGAGGAATTGAGAACTGTTCAAAACTTGTTTACATTTACTTGCCTTTTAGTTTACAAAGCACATATAAACTATCGTATTGTGTGTATGACATCATTATAGGACCGTTGCCTTTGCTTTGCGTAAGTTCTGTTGCTTATTGTGTACTCTATGTATGGTTTACGGTATGTTTTTAGTGTCCAAGTATTTAGCGGCAGTACTGATGCTAGGTCAAATATCGGTTGTTTAATTTTTTTCTTTGTTTTTACTGAAGAATTCGATGCTAGGGGACACTCGATGCTAGAGGGGCACAAAAGTTGTTGGTAGCAAACATCATATATGTTATTTATATACCCAAATTCTGCTTTATTCTCTTTAGTATGCAACAAAACCTGGGGAATTTTTCTCGAAGAACATCGAAAATAATCAAGTAAAAAGCTTAATGGTGATATCGTAAGGAACAGAATAGGTAATTAAAAAAAAACTGTAAAACGTAATAAAATAATAATAAAAAACAGATGTAGGAATGAGTCAAGTAAAAAGCGTATAACTGAAGGTATACGTCATATAATGAAATACACAGTTTGCTATTCGCACGTTTAGGAACGAATCGCGACATCGATGAAAATAGGTATAAATAAATGGTACACTACCGTATTATCCGGTTTCGATTGACAAAACTGTACAACATGTATTATTGTAAAGTTAGGCGAAGCTAAAAGAATTACAAGACTGTAGTCAGACTGTTCCCTGATTTTGTTGGCCAAAATTTATTTAATAGTCTGATGATGAGTACAAGTATCACAGAGTTAGGATTTCCAGTTCTTATATCTGATAGGATATCAACCTTTTTTTTTTACGGTTTACGTACTTACGATTCCATATGATTGCCAGCTTAATCTTTACGAAAGTTTCCCACGTCTTTGGCTGACTTGCGAACGCTTCGATGCCCTTAAAAAATTATGCTCAAAAGAATAAATGGTGACTCAGCGGATATGGGAAAAATGCTGTTCTAAAGACGAAATTTTTCACGCCATCAAAAAATATCGGAAGAAAGGCAGAGGAAATTAACCATATTCTCGAGAAAAATATCGATTTTATTTACTGAAGCGCTAATTTTATTATGAGATACGGCACAATCTAGATCAGTGATCTGAAATTCAAACTGCATGCGGGCCGAACTGATTTTTTTTTTTTTTAACAAAACAAATCTTTTTGAAAAATTTAAAATTTTATTTACTAAATATTTATCAAAACATACGTAAACAGTAATGATAAGGGCGCAAAGTGAAAAAAAGATCCAGTTTATATTTATTTTCTGCCTCAGAGCGAAAGGTTGGTATTTGGAAAAAATTCTGTTGTTACGCTTTTTCATGGAAACGTATTGACAGCTAACTATCAAATTTTCAAACTGACATTTATTTATAATAATTCTATCAATTTCGTTTTGGCATTTTGCGTTGGTTTACTATAAATGTCCGTTCCCTTTTCAAATTGTTGCCACCAAATATTAGAGCCGTGCATTAGATTTAAAGAAATTAAATAATGAAGATTCTTAATAAATGTATGTATGTTTCTCGCATTGTGATAAAATAATGGTACCTAGAGTCATCAAATTTTGAGTAACGTAATCCTCTACCCGAACATCGGCACCTGGATGCTCGAATTTTGTATTTGTTTTATTGTCTATTTCATATTCTGTAAAACTTTAATGAACATTTGATAACAAACTCAACCATTTCAAAGTGAGCAATGGCAGCAGTGTAAGGAAAAAAAAACACGCGAGTCCAGCACGCGAGACTGCCTATCGGAAATTCTGTCTGTCCATCCAACTGAACATGGGCATGGGCATCTGAAAGCCCTACATACTGAACATGGGCATCTGAAAGCCCTAATTTGAAATTTAAAATTTGTTAGTAGTGTGAAAGTGCCGGTTCAGCGACAGGAGGCGGATTGCGGATGAGCCCGGAAGCAGGTGAGGCGGTGCAAGTTGAGAGGCGGTGCAAGTCGGGAGGCGGTGCAAGTTGGGAGATGGATTGAGGCGGTGCAAGTCAGGAGGCACAGTTTGAATTTAGCTGATAAGGTGTCGTCACACTTTGATAAGAGATTATCTTTTGTTGATTTTCCAGTATCCCATCTGTTTATTCTACGATGATTCAGTGTGATTAGCATCTTCCTGGAAAACATGAGGTTATCCGAATAAATAACATGATTATCGATTAGAAGAATGAAATCATAGCAGGATAGTGAATCAAATGGTCCTTTCTTATCAGTAAATGACTATATAAATAAGTTGTTTAGAAATATCCTATCTCACTATATTTCTCATTTCATTGCAAATCTTGGAGGATTGTACTTCGAAGCAGTTTTTCTTAACTCTTATAATACTCACGATGACCGAAATATTTGATGATCAGTTAATACTGTCCTATTTTAAAGATTTTCATGACAAAGAAAAGGCTGATTCTATATTTGCGGAACTGTGCACCTATCCTTTCCAACCCGTGAAACTGAATATTTACGGCCGTCAACATATTCCAGCTCGACTTTGTTGCGCCTTCGGGGATGAAGATGGACTCACCTACAGTTTTTCGGGAACATCAATTGCCGCCCAGCCCTGGACTCTTATGCTGCAGCAAATTAAAAGTGAAGTGGAAGCACTCACCCACGAAAAATAAATATTACGTTCTGCTCAACAAATACCCTACCGGAGATGCCAAGATATCCGCGCACAGAGACGATGAAAGCTCTCTGGACCCTTCCTACTGCATTCCCACACTGAGTTACGGTGCGACGCGAGTGATGCATTTTACAAGAGAGAATTATATGACTCACATTCTGAGTCTTGAACATGGATCGCTTCTAGTGATGAAACCCCCCACTAATGTAATCTGGAAACACGGTATTCCATCCCAGCCCGAAGTGAAGACTATTCGAATAAGTTTGACGTTTAGAAAACTTATATCTCCACAAGTGAAGCGTTCTTCTGATGAAATGGACTTCGGTTATTATGACGATATAACCCCAAAACCGTATATGAATAAAAGGACTTTTCTGCATAAGAAATCACGTTTAGAAGATAATGAGATACTCGAGATACCTCAGGACGATTGGTTGAGTCGGCATTACCAGTCATCACGAAATTATGATGAAGTGATCAATTATTGGTCATTAGAACGGATGTGTCGTCTTTCCATCGTTGTGAGCAGGAATAATAACGTTCGAATTCATATACAGAACTCTGCAGAAAAGAATAATTTCAACTGTGGATCTTCCCTTGAGGGTGTGAGTATGACTCCTGCGACGTGGTATGATTTTATGAAAAAATTATCAAACTTTAATTTCAAGTATTCGGAAGCATCCTTCATAGCCAATAATCAGTTGGCGGTGTTTTGTACAAACGCGCAATGTGTTCTTCAACGAATTTTTAAAAGCTCCTGCGGTGGTTTCCGTCTCGTAGCAGATTGTTTTGAATTAGAGTCATATCAGACCGATAAACTTTTAGATTTATACAGTGAAGTAACACAGACTATCCAAACTGCTCTATTTCAAAATGTGTTACCGGATGAGATACGAAAACGGCGATCAAAATGCCAGCAGCTGGAACATTTAACTAGTGAGCAATGCATGCAGAAAGTTAATAATATTATTTACGAGGAGTACTTAACCAGTCTCAACGAGGTATTTATCTGTGAGGGATGTGCAGTCGATCATCCAAGTCAGCGCCGCCACCCCTGTATAATGGAGACGACTCGGGAAAAAGCTATGAATTATACTGACAAAGCTATGTTGTCAATGAACTTTAAAAGACTTGCTCAAAAACTGTATGTAGACACATGCTGTTGTATTTATGACAGCGATGACTTTTTAAAGAATATTTCGTTGTCAACTTTACGTGATAGAATAGAAAATTTGTGAGAAAAAATTATTTTAGTAAGTATGTATTTTAATAAAAAATGTTTTATTTATATTGAAATGTATCGTTATTTAGCTGTCAACTGTTTCATATTATGTTTTAATGAATATCTCTTTACCTTTCTCTTACTGCTTAAGTCTTAATAAGGTATCATAAGAATACTCTTTTTATCCGTATACTGCTTATTGGAAATAATTTGTTAGTCAGGTTTTATACTAAAATACAAGATTTCACATTTCGTGGAAATATGCATAAAGTTTTACTTTTCGTATTGTTCTTAGTGGGCATGTGGGTCTTGGGTATTTAATTGTATTTTCCACTAATAATGCTTGTGACTAATCTAATAATATGTATCATAAATCCGCTTATCTTTTAAAATTTCTAATTTAAATTTAATTAAAGTTAGTTGAATCAATATTGACTGTATCTAAAATGTTGATTGTACTTCACAATGATTCGTGGTTCTTATGTGTATAGTGACAAGGCTAGATAAAGTGAACATCAGGTTTTTCCGACTGATAGCAAATCTGAAGCCGATAAGAATATCCTAAGACTCATTTTTAGGTAAATAAGTTGTTCTTTGTTGGAATTCTGGGAAAAAAAAGCTTAAATTTGGTAAAGTTTCTATCTTCATTTTGGATAAAATAGTAAATAATCTACAGTGGAGCATGCTTATTTTGTATTAAGTTCTTAAAATTAGGAAAATAGTTCTAAGATAGTTATTCTGTACTGAGGAAATAATGCAGGAAAAGTTGGATGATTTAGATAGCCTTTGGAGTTTTTCTCTTGGAAAACAGCAATATTTAGCAACAATAATTAAATTACATTTCTCAAAAATGCATAGAAAGTTCCTATAATGCGAACATATACGTACAAATATAAGAAAATATTATAATTATTTGGGTGTAATTTTGCATTGAAAGGGGATTATTCCTCATTAAATGTGTCTTAGTAAAGAATAGTTAACTTACATGATGAGAATTTTATGAAGAAATTTCTGTATTCGGGGCAGATGGAGGTAAAAATATTCAGAAATATAGCGGAGACTTGGGTAAAGTGTCTCTTACTGTTTCTTTCTTTGGTTCCTTGCGTAACTATATGTATATTGGTAAGGATATATGATGTGTAAAAGTATGGCAGGTGTTTCATAAGATTTCTTTCATAAGAAAATAACTTGGTAAATAAATTAATGAAAACTGACATTTCGCTAATTTTACTTGAAAGTTGTCTATGAAGGCAGAAATACTCGTACTTGGTGCAGAAAAAAGGTGATAAATTTAGCATAGTCGGGGCATTTAAAGTGATGTAGGATGCAATGAATTAGCAAAAACATACCGAATTAAAAGGTATGAAACGTCTAAAACAATATGAAAGATTTCTGTATGTATATATGAAGCAGTGAAAAAGGTTCTGAAATTATAGATGAAAATTGGGAATTCATTCTAAAAATTCGCAATCTATCAAGTTAGCTTAATAGCAATCTAGGTTCAAAACTGAACATTGGTAATACTGAAGAGCTTAAATGCATGTATTCAGATATAAATGATGTAAAAACTTTAAGGAAATACATGAATACTCAGGAAAGGTTAAAGTCTGAAAATGCGAATGAAGAAAAATATTAGAATCAGTCATGGTAAGACTGCTATAAAACAAGAAATTGTACAGTTGGCAAATTAAAACAGTACTATAAAATATAGAGTAAGTAAAGGCTATTCAATGAATTGGGTACAAATAGCAGTTAAAGGTTGTAAAATAAAATGTTTAATTGAAAACTATCTCTATATTTAAGACATTTAAACGTGTATATTTAGCTGAAATAGTAAAATCAAAAGCGTGATTACAACCGAAAATTATAAAAATGGGTTAAAATTTAGAGTATGTTGGGAACTAGAAAGAAACAAAGTGTCAGAAAAGTATAAAAATTACATCTAAAATAATTAAAGTTCATGTATATGGTAAGAAAATATAATAAACAAGTTCAAAATTAGAGTACTTTAAAAATTACGAAGGTTTGAAATGTACGAGTTACATAAGATGTAAGTAAAAAATAGCATCTAAAATTAAATAAAGTCCATATATATGATAAAAAACAGAGGAATTAAGCTAACCTTAAGAGCCTGTTTGAAATTACTAAGGTTAAAACGTATGAAAGTAGTTAAAAATTATATGAAAGTCATGTACAAAGTAGTTAAAAATTAAATGAAAGTCGTGTACATAGTGTGAAAATATAGCAAATTAGTTAAAATTCAGAGTATGTTGGGAACTAAAAACGTCGAAAAATAGAAAAGAAGTTAAAATTTACATGTAAAATTATATAAAAGTTAGGTACATGATAGGAAAATATACGAATTATGTTAAAGTTAGGACTATACTGGAAATTATGAAAGTTAAAATGTATGAAAGTAGTTACAAATGGGATGTATATTATGCGAAAATATAGCAAATTAGTTAAACTTTAGAGTATGTTGGGAAGTAAAAACATTAAAAATAGGAAAGAAGGTTAAAAGATTACATCTAAAATTAAATAAAAGTTAGGTACATGATAGGAAAATATACGAATTATGTTAAAGTTAGGACTATACTGGAAATTATGAAAGTTAAAATGTATGAAAGTAGTTACAAATGGGACGTATATTATGCGAAAATATAGCAAATTAGTTAAACTTTAGAGTATGTTGGGAAGTAAAAACATTAAAAATAGGAAAGAAGGTTAAAAGATTAAATCTAAAATTAAATAAAAGTCAGTGTGTATAGTGTGATAATATAATAAATAAGCTTAAGATTTACGAAATAAATTAAAAATTTTACATCTAAATTAAGTGAAGGTCATGTAAACGATCAGAAAATATCAGAAATAAGTTAAAATATACAATATGTTGAAGATCGCAAATGTTAGAAAGTATGAAAAAAAGATTGAAATTATATATAAAATTAAATGATATAATAAATAGAAACATATATTTCAATAATTACGCTCGTAAAATATAGCAAATAAGTTATAAATTGGAGTACATTAAACATTACGAAGGTTAGAAAGAAGGGAAAAAGTTAAAATTGGATCTAAAATTAAAATCATATGATAAATTAAAATGTATATCTGAATAATTACACTCCTAAAATTTAATAAGGGAAATAAAATTTCGAGTATATGGGGAAAAGATATGAAGAACGTCCTGTGTAAAATGAGTAATGTAATTAAGATAAAGGAAAATGAATATGCTCTGATGAAATAAAAAATTGTAAGGCATACGTTAAAACTAAGAGTGCATAGGACATTATAATTCTTGAAATATAGCGCAAAAATTAAAAATTTACATCTACCTGCCAAACATTAAATTCCAGGTGTTTAGAGAACATAGGAAATAACCATTATATGCCTAGTAAAGACGAAGAAAAATGCAAAGGAAAAAAAATCCTAAAATTAGAAATTACTGCTGGAAAATCAACAAAAGATAATCTCTTATCAAAGTGTGACGACACCTTATCAGCTAAATTCAAACTGTGCCTCCTGACTTGCACCGCCTCAATCCGTCTCCCAACTTGCACCGCCTCCCGACTTGCACCGCCTCTCGACTTGCACCGCCTCCCGACTTGCACCGCCTCTCGACTTGCACCGCCTCACCTGCTTCCGGGCTCATCCGCAATCCGCCTCCTGTCGCTGAACCGGCACTTTCACACTACTTTTGTTCTATTATCGATTTCATATTTTGTAACACTAAAACGAATTTTTTGATTAACAAACTCAACAATTTCACAGCGCGCAATGGCAAACACTGTAAGGGGGGGGAATTAGCTCTAGCGCGCGAGACTGTGTATCGGAAATTCTAAAGATAGGCTCATTTTAAAATTATATTGCGATATTGCTGTTGAATTGAATTTTATGGTTGAAGTGCGAAGAGCATGATATTTAATAAATAAAGGTAACACAGAAAACGTAAAAAAAAAAAAAA
>KK120857.1:57524-72065 GCA_000611955.2 Stegodyphus mimosarum
AAACGTTCCTAAACTTTCCTACGTCTCTCAATACATTTAGAGTGTCCCCACGCCGCAAAGACACTCTACATTTACAAGCATCATAAATCTACGGGATTCGAACCCGGGACCTTTGGTACGGAAGTCACTAACAACTATTCTAGAGAAACGTTCAGTATACATCGCGAAAATTTGAAAAAGAAGATTTTCAAAAATGAGAGTTATACAAGATTCTTTGCTTTCCTTTTGGGGGTTGGGTGGGTGGAGAAAAGAAAGTTTTCTATTCAGACAATGGGTTCCTTGAGATACATTATGATTTAAATAAAGTCAATCTAAAATTTGAAACACTATTTTATATACGATATTCCACTCCAGTTATCAAAAGCAGTTACCTAAGAAAAAGATTAATCAAAATGATCATAATGTGCCAAAATTTTACCTACTACTTATTTCAGCAATTTTGAATACTGATGTTTAGTAGGAAAATTATTTTGCTTGCATACCGTTCTAAAATCCTTGTGTTTGAACATTAAAAATATTCAACACTTTTTAACATTAAAAATATTCACATTATTCAACACAACCCGGTTCCTAATGCTTGAAAGGGCAGCCTATGCTGTCCCGGATGGCAATAACTTCGACCATCCGAGTACGTAGCGTGACGGCCATGAACACGGCGTCATAGTCTTAGGTGCCTTCCCCATCGTGGTTTCCGACATCTGAGGCAAAGAACGCCTATGTATACATACATATTCTTCATGTATTCGTCTATACGTATTCTTTGCTCGAGGTGTGACGAGCGGCCGGTGTACCGGTTTAGCGATGGGGTCATGACAAAGTTCATTTTCAAGTAAGTTTGCGTTCCAGAATTGAGACCTCCGGTTCATAGCAACAAAGAATTTGTTCTATCCTCTCTACTAGGTGATTGACGACTAATTTTCACCTCCTGCCTAATATGGAGGGTCTTCAATTGGGAACTGTCTCCCCTAGTTGCATTTTGTTGCAGGAAGGAAGCAAAAAAATTTACTAATTGTTACCATTCTTATAAAAAGAGAATACCATTAATACCGATCGTTACTGTCAAACACCGAGTTTTTCGTGCAAAGCCATATAAAACGAAAGGTATGGAACGTAAAAAAAAAAAGCATAAATCTCGCTCCCGATGATGCAACGCCAAACAACGGAATCGGAACCCAAGCTGTGTTGCAGAGTTCACGAGTGATGACTAGATGCAAATAATGGTTCTATGATGTCCAAGGAATATATTCCTTAGTCAAAGAACCGTACGTTTAGCTGGATTTTCAAAAGAGTGTTTATAGAGACTATATGATAATATTGAACGCGGATGTGATTATTTTTGTATCATACAACTGAAGGCGATGCTCAATAAAGTCTTCTTAACCTAAAAGCTTTTCGTCTGCTTGAATATGCAATACAAACTTACACAGCGCCGTTTCACTCCTCAGTATGGACCTGTCTCAACCTTGGATTGGGCATTGGGCAAACCAAAATACGGTTCTGGCATATTGATCAACAAGAAGACACAATTTAACACAGTGTAACTCCTTTTTGACTGATTACTTTAAAGTTTTTGTTCCTCCCTCAAAGTCTGGACAAAGTTAAGCAGAGCAATATAACAGCTGCAGCAATTTGTCTGAATTATCTCATTGATTAATTTGGTGTGTTATAAAAGGTCACACATAAGACTTTTGTAAATTAGCAAAGGAAATTTCAGGATGTATTCTTCAAACTGCGCAAATATTTCAGCCATATTATTAAAACATATATTTTTTTAAAAAACGTTGAAAGAGTTCTGCTATTTTTCGGGTAATCGTGTATAATTTATATTTTGAATTCTTCTCAGACACGCAGTTTTAAGCCACAAGCGCATAATATCCGAAATTGCATTATATGAAGGAGTATGAAGGATAATTTATTTTCCATGGAAACATCTCAGGAAATACTGTATTTATTTCCAGCTATGAGATACACAGAGGGGTCGCGTTTCGAAAAACAAGCTCGTCCGTTTACCATCGGCAATCGATTAACACAATAAAGCAAATGAGCCGAGACATAGCTCACTCTGTTTTCCTTCTCCCTCTTCAACACTTCTCTTTCCGAAAGTAACTAACTACTCCTTCAGTGCAATTAAAATCTACTACATCCCAAACACACCCGGGATCCTCACTCATATCTTGTATAAATAAAGGACTTCCCAGCCCTAAACAAAGACAGATAATTCAACCGTGATTCAGAGCCAGTTAATGAATGATTCCCGCGTAATAGCGATGTCACGCGTATAACAAGAAGCAAAAATAGGAATAACAAAAGTGGGAAGGCCATGTATCAGTAACTTTCGATGCCTAGAGGCCGCGTAATGGATAATGATCCAGAAACTGGAACGAACTTTTAAAGCTTAATGGTGGGGGGTTTAGTTTAGCTTTTACATATTAGGCTTTTATTAAGAAATGGAGGTTCATTAACGAAAGAAAATTTTCTTTCTCTTTGCCTATCTTGAAACCAGATTTACGGCCACGGAAGACAAGACGTTGAAGCACTGTTAATGGGCCCTTGATTCCGTTAGCTAAAGATCAATATTTTGGGGAAAGAAGCATTTCAGTAATCAGTATGGAGTAATCGACTTTTGGTAACTGAGGATGGTAATTAAGATTAATTAGAAATAAATTTTATGTTTTCTGATTCTAAATTCGTTCAGATTTATAAGAAACAAAAACGAAAGATGGAAAGTGGAAGACAAAAAAATTAGGAATATGCAAAATTAGGAAGCACGAATTTGCAAAATCGTCGCTTCAAGAAAACGCATTTAGCCGCCCAGCCGGTATAGTGGTTAGTGATTCTAACTGCCGTAGCGATGGGCTCGGGTTCGAATCTCGGAGAAGGCATGGTTGTAACCTTCACAGGAAGTAATGGTGGCCATATATTAGTTGCTTTCATAATGAAATGGCCACAACTTTCGGCCCTTGTAGAAGCGCAAAACTAAAAGCTATTAAATAAAGCGCCCGGCCTTTTTAATAAAAAGAAAAAGAAAACAAGTTTAAATGTTTGACAAGTTTGAGAAAACTGGAATTGTAATTTTCTCATATTTATTCTTATACACAGTAAAATATCTCTCAGACGACCACGTATAGTCGCTGTGCTGGTTCCAGTTGATTCAGGTCTTCTGTAGAGATAAACGGCTGTTTAGTAGCGATATTTATATACAGGGTAAATTGGAAATTCAGTTATGAGATTAAAGTCAATGTAGTGTGCTATTGTTTATTAGAGAGAGAAATGTAAACGATATATTAAAAGTGAAGATTTTTTTTCCCGTTTTAAATAAGTGATTGTGACGTTGTGTAATGGAAGAAATGTGATTTTAATACACCATTTTTCTTCTCGACTTTGGGAAAGTGAATAAAACGACTTATTACAATAGGAAGTTTATATAAAAGGAAAAAACCGGAAAGTACTCGCATTAGCACCAATGCAGAAATATTGGTAAGAATTAAAAGCCATTAAAGCAGCAAATAGTTTGAAGTAATAACGCGAGTTTAGTTGTTAAAGCTCTACACTTCTCTTTAATTTGAAAACTTCTCTTTCCGATAACCTATCTTACTTTGTCAAACCATGATATGATAAGCAATATTACGTGCAGCCAAATTTCTGAATCCGTTAGTATTATTGGGAAACCCGTAAGGTTAAAATTACTTCCGTTTAATGTAAATACCCTTTAACCATTATTGAATTATCGTCCTGGCTTTAACTTCGACTCTAGGAATACCAAGCGAATATAACAACAGTAAAAGTAGCTAAAGTTTATTTGTATTACGTGTTGATAATTTACAAACTAAACAGTTAACAGAACTTAAATTCCCATTCTTTCCGCCGAGAATACAAGAATATTTTAAATATTTACAAAACAAATACAAGAGTACACTGCCGCTTAAAGCATAAGGACCCTAGTCAAACGATTGTGCTAGGCTCCCTAGACAACCCCTCGCAACAGTGAAATGTAAATGAATTAACATGATCTCTACGCTAATGGGACCCCCGGGTAGTGTCAAGTCGGCCCATGCATTAAGACGGCCCTGGTAGATATTAATAAGTTTGCTCCAAATCATGAGCGACTGCTAAGTTAATGCATAATTGTTTTTCCTAAGTCGGGCTCTAGCCCTTTATAGGCGTTTGCTACTACCAAGTCTTGAAGCGGTAATCTCTTTATTATGGAGGCACCTAAAAGGTGGGCCACAGTTGCTTCCTGTGAAGGGAGGACGAATTACATGCAACAAGTTAAGGATCATTCATATGATGATCTTTCGTTATTATTGTGGTAGTCTTAAACCATTAACGCCGTTCAAAATCTGTGAAACAGGGTTTAAGCCGTAGCCAACCAGAGAAGGTAAATTGTGTATGAGCAAGCCTGTTGTGACTGCAAAGCTTGGGAACGCTCCTTTACGGAATCCAGTCCCTAGTTAGAATCCGAGAAGCTAAGGACAATGACATTCAGAGACGCCGTTCGTTCAGCGAACATCGCCATTAACAACTCCACACTGCGTAGACTGCGACTTGGTTAACATTGCCAATTAAAGGTGCACCTGGAGAATGGCAAGTTCTCTTACAACAGCGACGATCACACGTTGCAGCAACTACAACGAAAAAACAACTAACATACTTATTTGAAATACAGCTTTGAACTTACTAACATACTTATTTGAAATACAGAATGAAATACAGCTTCCCGCTTCTTATAGGCTAGGCAGACAAAAATACTTCAAATTATTTACAGCTTAAGATTTAAATTTAAAGCCTAACAACCTAGCTCCGCTACTCCGCGACGTCTAACGTAATTTCAATAAAGACAAAATAGTTCATCAATTTGTGCAGTCTGTAGTACAACGATAAAAGCAGAAAGGATCAAGAGTTTCATCACGGTAGGCTGAGGTTGCCAAATTTATCTCTTCAGCATATAGACTTTTGCTTTTTATTTGACATTATTTTTACATATACATATGTATTTAGTTAATATCATTTGCATTTTCTGGTGAAGATAACGAAATAGAAGTGGGTAGAAGTGGCATGTTAGTTTTAATATAAATCTTAAAATCGTACAGCATAGAATGCAAGAATATGAAGGATGGGTTATATTTCTTAGCTGTGTCCACCGATACAAGAAAGAAATTCACGCAACTATTGCATTTGCATCTCTTTCGTGGACAAGAAACAACTTTTGGTGAAAAACTTTGTAAAAGTGGTACAACAAGAAAATACTTCAGAATTACGAGAGGTGCCGAAGCCGTTCACTATCAGAACTATCATCTACGGCATTCCGTTAATCTACGAAGAGTGGCCAAACCAATAGCATCTACGTTAGTCAAGCTAAAAATGCTAACCCTGTTTTATCCTGCAACGTCAGCATGGTTGGTTTCCTTGGCTCTCGCTTTAAATGTACAGTGCTGAAGAATAAAGCTAAGTGATTCGCACAAATATTCAGAAAGAAAGCTGTTTAGGAAACGATTCCACGCTTCCAACTTTTAGAACCTGCAGCGCAAGATGTTTAGGATTTCGTGTGAAGAGAAAAACACATTTTGCCCTTTCCAAAATAATATACTGTTTTTTTGAAAATTGGTTTCTATTTTGCCTTCCTCTCGGACGCATTGTTATTCAGCGAAGGAACTGAATTGTGAGTGCGTTGTCGGGAAAAATTTCGCGCCATGCCGTTTCGTTCCCCCTCCTACTCTTTTAAATAAAACATAAGGTGAAATCTTTTACGCATTTCATTTCGCAAGGAAGAAGGATCTATGGATGTGTGTGTCTTCGGAGCTCGGAATCGAAATAGATATTAGACACTCCGACTTTTCGTTTGTCCCTACTATACTACTCTCTGCCCATTTCTTTCCCAGGTACCAATTTGAATTTCAAAACTGTGCGCTGCATCCGGTGTGTTAAAAGGAGAGAAGTTTAAGCGAAAAGAGTTCTGGGAGCAACAAACACATAAAAGATCGATAGGCTTTGGTCTTTTAGATCCCGCACCATCGCGCTTTCCGGCGACAGAAACAACAGTATAAAGATTGCACAAAGCACAGAGATTGCTCCAATTTTCTCACTCGGCGGAAGATCTGGAACGACTTCAAACAACCAAAAATTTGCTTGTTCCTGCATGCCCAGAACAAACTGCCCATACCTCTTCCCATAGTTACAAAACTGGAATCATTCGTAAAAGTAAAAGTTAAGCAATAAATAAAATGTTGAAAGACGACAGGAAAATTACGGTAAAATCTTTTCAACAAGAACAGGATGCTACGACTGCTATACAGATTTAACGAAACATCCTCGACATATTTATTGAAGAAACTATGATTATTCGAGACATAAAATATTTCTTCCTTTCCAAATTTAAATTTCTTGCTTTGTTTTAAAAGATCTGCTTTTGAAACTTCTTAAAGCAAGCATTTATCTCATTTATTTATTTGGTGAAGTTAGAAATTTTTGAGCTGGAGTGTGGGAAGTTCTACATCAATGAAAAATCAAGGATGACTTTTCAAGTTTTAGATTGCTTTTATCCAATGATTTATTCATTGTGTCCACGTAAAACATAATTTTGTTTTATATTTAAAAATTAATTTATGCTATCCCACTGTCCTCTTGCATTGCTTTCTAGGAAAAGCTCGCCATTAAACTTAGTAATACATTAGATTGGTAGCAAATCTCATTTGACGACAGACGATATTATGATAGATTTTTGCGCCATTGAAAAATGACTCAAAATTGACCAATTATAGCATCGAGTAAATAACATTTAGACAAAATTTTGCTTAAATAAAAAAAAAATGACTTCATTTTTTTAACAATACTTATTTCTTGCTATAAACTGTGGAATAAAAAATTTAAATCAATAACTTTAAGGAGGACAACCAAATCAACAGATTTCGGAAAACTAGATGAAAATTAACCAAACAAATAAGAGCATAATGACACTACAGTTAACATTTTTATCCATAAAAGGAAGTGTATTGTTTACACTTTATACATAGAATCCTGTCTTGGTAAAATAAAATCCGCAGACAAGATCATGATGATGAAAGTGATGTAATAAAAGTAAGAATCTAAAAACAGCCCTTAAAAAGCATTGTCATTGCACAAAACTTAAGATCCTTAATATAATTCAGATTCCGTAGCGCATAGCTAATTCTCAAATTATTGCCATTTAGCAAAGCATAAAATCATTTATTTACCTTATGGCAATCATTAATCAGCTCTTGATTAACAAATTAAATGATCTGAAAGTAATAATGCAGGGAGGAAAAGTTAACTGACGTACATTTTATTTTAATAGGATCGCTTTCGGCGACTGAACAGTATCGCCTTCTTCAGTTGAAATTAATGAAAGACAAATATCGCAAACAGTAACAGAAATTAACGAATTTTTTAGAACTTTCTTTTTTTTTTTTTTTTTTTTTTTTTTTTTTTTTTTTTTTTTTTTGTTTATTTTTCTTTTCTATTTTATTACTGAGAGCGCCGCAGTTGGCAACTTATATGTTCTCGAAAATTCTTTCATCTATCTAATTCGGAGTTGAAAAAACCAGTAGTGTTCAACTGCTGAAAATGCTTTTGCCAAAATAAAAGCTACGTCAATTAACGTTGCCTTTTATGCATTCAATTTTACTTGCCGTGTCATTTTTTTTCAATAAACGCAATTTTTAATAACTTAAATCTGTATTTTACCTTTAAAATAATGCAATTAATGCATACAAATGGAAAAGTGTTTATTTATAATATATTCAAATGAACTTCTGCAGCCTTCTTGCAATTAATAAGAGATGTTTCTAACGTCGTTGCATACAAAGTAAATTTATTTTTATATAGTTAATGGTTTACATTTTTGGATTTCTTCTTATTTTTTTAACAATTTTTTTAAATCTCTACTGGCAAATTCATTTCTGAGAAGTAAAATGTAATCTGGATTTTATTGCAGCTTATTTTTATTTATGTTTTATTGAATGCAAAGATTCAAAGAATATAAAATGCAAAAACAAACTGCCGATGAAGACAACGCTGGCTTTTTAACCTCAGGCTTATCTTCTTTTTCCTGATTATTTTTTTATGGCAGAAGAGATCTAATTAGATCGGGATCTGTTCTTTTTAATCGGATTTCTAACCACTAAGCAAGCATTGTTTTTACTTTCACTTAATCCGTCACCTACTGGTCAGAAGACAAGAGATAAAC
The DNA here is from genome assembly GCA_000611955.2 of Stegodyphus mimosarum. NCBI lineage: Eukaryota > Metazoa > Arthropoda > Arachnida > Araneae > Eresidae > Stegodyphus > Stegodyphus mimosarum. The sequence continues at coordinate 65,728 of KK120857.1, forward strand.
TGCCCACAACAAACGTGAGGAGACAGCACAGACCATCGGACTTAGAAACATCAAAACTGTACACATTAAGAAATTAAGAAAGTCCCGAAAGAAACAAAGATGTGACATACTTTACGAAAGGAAGAATGAAATACTGAATGAAAATATCTGGCGTGGACACCACATGACTTCCTTGTACGGGCTACTAAATTGTACACATTTTTGTTCCTTTAAAACGTTTTCCTCGACTTTTATTAGACATAAATTTCTAATTCAATCAATTCACTTCTCAGTCAGCCGCACCGCAAAAATACATAAAAATTTCATTAAAAATTGTAAAATACAGAAAAACCTCAAACACTATATACAGTTAAAAACAGTTATAAAAATTTTACACTTAAAAGTAGAGTTTCTACACAAAAACAAGCAATTTGGCCAGCGGGCAGAAAGATAAGTTTTTCGGTGCGCAAAATTGAAAGTTAACTTTTGATCTTCTTTGCAAAAAGACATAGAAGTTGGTGCACCAACTGACTTAATTCACTATTGTACTAAGGGATTCAAATGTAAACAAAATGGCAGCCTTCTTAGGCTTAGCGCCACTTTTAAATAGTTGATAATTCTACAACTATTGCACGCAGATTACCTAAAAGCATAGAAACCTTAACTGGAACGTAAGAATAACATAATTCAATCACTTTTAAAGCAAAAAATGCACAACTTACCAACATACAACCGAGTAATAGGGTAACAGAAGGGCAATATATATCTCCTTTCGATATATATTGCCCCTCTGTTACCCTGTTTTACAATATTTATGTATGTTTGGTGCAGCTGATTGCAACGGAAAGGGAGCTGCAGAACTACATGTAGCAAAATTTCAACATTCTATGGACGAAACAAAATCTCCTTTGAATCCATTTTACAATCCGCTTTGGAAAAAAGAGTCCTTTATTCTGTCCGTAAGTACAAATGTCACGCAAAAATATCGTTCAAATGGATTCGAAAGCGGTCAAAATGGATATTTTCGTAGAAATATGATAAACGAAATTTTTCGCGATTACAATATTTCCTTTACTGAAAAAATACATAAAACATGAAAAATATCGTATTGCAATTTACAGCGAACTCCCGATAACCCGACGGCAAATTAACCAGGTTAGGTAATAAAAGAGGTCGAATTCTTTCATTAGCGAATCACGAAGAAAATGCTATCTCAAAGCACCAGCCTAAAATAAAATATCTATTCTATCTATCTATATAAAATATAAAAATTATTATCATAATCATAACATATGTTAATCATTTTTCCAGCGTTTTTTTAAATACCGAATTACTCGTGATTTTTAGTTAGCCTTCGACGGCGACCTCGACATTGTAAGTTCATTGTAAAAAAATTCTAAAATGATAAGCAACATATAAAACGAAGTAGAATTATATGTAATTTACAGCGAAATTTATCTTTCGAAACCCTGTACCCAAATCATCGAAAACGGAAGAACATGTTATTTAAGAGATGGGGAATTTACTCGCTGCCTAGCATAGAATTTCGTTTTCATACAAAATTACCAGGTGACCGAAAATGAAAAATCTCATTTGCGTATGAAATAATTCTTTGTCGAAAAGTCACCGAACACTGGTAGCTTAGTCTGAGGATTCGAACTTCGGTCTGAGTTACCGGTGTTCAGCGACTTTATCCCTTGGGTCTGCAGTGTGTTCAAAGTTGCCGTATTTTCCCGTGCGTGCTCTCATGGTGTAAGTGAATAGCTCATTTCGCTGGAAATCGGAAAATACGTTTATTAGAATCCAGGCGAGCGCACTGTTTATGTGTCATGTTTCCCAATGCAAAAAATTTAATGTTTTATAGAAACGTTCTGAGTTAACTTAGATATTAGATTCGCACTTGACACGATTTTTTATATATATAATGAAAGCCCAACATGAGATACCATTTATAAAAGCAGGGTCAGAACTTCAGATATATCATTTAATAATCCTTAAACGTAAAAATGTTCTGTTTTATGAGCTTACAGAACCGACAACTTGGTGAAGGGATCTACAATCTACGTAGAAGATCCATTCCAACCGGGCACAGCATACCAGAATATACACAAGCTGAGTTTATTCATACCTTTTTTTTACCCTTTAAGATACCACTTTTTCTGTTACTAGCACTGTTATTGTTATTATTATTATTTGTTTTCGGGCTTTCAGTTTTGGACCGTATTATCGCCTGTTTCGCTTTGGCTCCCAAATATTTGTCTTCGTTCCTGTCAACTAAGTTTCCCATTTTTCATTTCTGGTTGAAAGAAATGAACTATTTGTTTGTTTTATTCTGTCTCCCTTACTCTCTATACATCGCAGAAAACCGGCATTTTCCTGTTCAATGAGTCGGATATGGAAGTCGCGAAACTTAAAACAGAAAAAAGAAAGACACTTCGAAAAGACACTCACAAAAAAGGACCAACATTCCGAGGTAATCATGCATTTGAGACAAGAGAGGGTTAAAAACTTTGAAAGACAGTTAAAAAAAAACACGAAGAAACTTCTTTCTGAACAGCAAGGATTAAACTTTTTAGAGCCAGCGATAGAACAGAAGTACGTAAAAGCGGAAGTAAGATAGTAATACAGTTTCATGGCTCATTAAGATCGGTGTCAATTCCCAATGCACAAAATTTCAAACGTCGTAAATAATCGAAAATTATCTTCACAGGCTTTAAAATCGCAAATAATAATATTAAATAAAGTTATTCATATAAATCACGCCAGTTAGGAAGCATAAGTTAAACCCGTTCAATCCAAACACTACTCTAACCTTTTTATATTGACGCAAGATTCGTTCCATTTTTATCTTTCAATACCACAACCTTAAATATTACAAGAATGTAAAGTAACTAAAAAATTATCTGGACTACAGCTAGAAATACAGAGAACTTCCTCACTCTGACATGGTCGAGGAAATTTGTAAATTCTACTGCCGGCTTGCCCGCAAATTCTATGCAAATCTGCCCAATATTGAAAATCCAGTAATTCGTACTTATGACTATAATTTTAATGACAGTAATTGTAAAAGGCCCATGGCCATCTTAAATGTTAACGACTAGTGTACTTGTCAATTTTATCATACTGTATGTTTTGTATTTAGTATTTATCATGTTTCAGTCTTGCATATGTGTCTCTCGTATCATTCCATAAGTCTGCACTTTCTTTTCTCTTTATTGTTTTTGTTTTGCTTGTATATGTCTTTTTAGGACTTGCTGTTCGGTTCTTCGGCAGCTTTTCCAGATTGCATTGTCTGTGTAACTTGCTTGAATTTGCATACCCCATAATTCCTTAAGAAACGGTGCATAGGATATTAATAACCAGCTCAAAGAGAACTTCCTCTTCTCACAGGCTGTACAAAAAACAAATAGTCAAAGAATTTACAACTTTAAATTTAAAACCCCAAAACCAGCTTCGCTAGTCCAAGAGGATTAATTTAATTCGGAATTCGAGATAAACTCATCGATGGTAACAATAGCGCTAACTGCAAAAAAAATGCCTTATATACTCCCTCTTTTTTTAAAGGACGACTGGGGATTAGGGGATCCAATCGCCAAATCCTGGTGGTGAAGAATCATCATCCACCACCTTTTAGTTCAGGCGCCACTGTAGAGTCATTAGGTTATTTTTTAGTAGGAGACATGAAAAATGAGCAATGCTCTCGCCGGGACTCGAACCTGGACCTCCCGAATACGCAACAAGTGTGCTAGCTAGCGTTACGCCACGAAGGCATGCAGAAAAGAAGGAGAAAATGCTTCATATATATCCTTTTAAGTTGATAATTTTATAGTTCTTTACCATAATCATTCTAGGTGCATATATATTTTCCAATGAAGCCTATGAAATGTAACCTGTCAATTTTATTATGCCATCTACACTGGTAAAATATAAATATATTTATTTTAATGCGAGTTGCTTCTAGCGTTCTTCGTTATCTAGCCAGTGTTACCACTAAGATAAGATTTTCCTACACTTTCTTTTTCTTTCTGTTTCGTATAATCTTATATGCGACACAATACCAAGAAAGAATGCACCTTTTATAACGTATTAAGCAAAATTTGATATCCCATCATAAACAGGACACAATAGATATTGAGTAGTACTTAAGAAGCGGAAGAACAAATTCAGACAACGCCAGTGGGTTAACGTTGCCACATAAAAAATTTAATTCTCTGCTGCAGGCTCTCCTAACAGAATCACTACGAAATAATAACCCTACAGGTATTTTATATCACGCCGCTATCTGTTTTATGATGCCGTAATCACTTAATGAATAACATAATAAAGAAATCTTACGAAAGAATTCATAAATATAAAATAACTTGAACACGGGGAAGAATTTTTGTGCCATTTTCGATAAAATTTCTCTAAAAGATAGTCTGTCAACATATCATTCCCCATCGAAATTTAATTTATTATAAGTTTAAAACAAAATGGCGCGATTAAAAACTAAAGCTTTGAAGCACTATTTCTTTTTCTAAAAGATTGTATTATCAGATAAATTCTTAAGATTGATTTAATGAGATAATTAACAATTACAGCGAGTAATTAGTTCAATTAGTTCGTCTGTTGGCTCCCTAACTTTAATTAAGCAAGAAGCTTTTACGTAAGTGACATTTTTTCTCTGATTAAAACCAAGATATTTAATAATTTTTTTGCATATGTAAGGTTTATTATAATAACTAGCGGAAGTAACCGATGGCAGTTAAGTTAGATCGAGAGTAATGCATCTAACAACAGAGAGAACGATACCGATGTAATCCTTCTCTAATAACGATGCCAAAAATACGATTAATGGTCATACATTTTTCAGTTTGGAATCCGGAATAATGTATTTAATGTTTGGCAATGCTATTTTTATTTCGTCATAAAACTTGGGAATTTTTTATTTACAGACTCTACGATTTCAAAGCGGGCAGTGGCAACGCTTCTCGAAATAAAGTAGATTTTCATCTCCAACTTGCAAGATTGTTGCCACTCGGAAAAATGAGGGCGAAAATGATAGTTTTTCCGAGTTTTTAATTAATATCTCTGATTTTAGCTATTTGTGCTCGGGAAAAAGTGGACGTCGACCTTTTCCAAGACCCAGAAAAGAATTGTAGAAAGTTTGTTGACGATAGCTATAGTAGTGACTGAGTTATTAGAGAACAAACACGCAGACTTTCTTCTTTATATATATAGATAATATACTTACGAATACATGATAAATTTTCTTCGCTAAATGTGAGCTTAACATCCGTATCTGATGTTATACTTTCTAATTCATTCATAAAACGCGTTTTATCTTTGTATTAGCATTATTTAAAGAGAACAAATTATTTCTAAACATTATTTTATACAAAACTAAGTCAAAAACTAAGAGACTACATGATTTAGTTTTGAGTATTCCTAAAAAGGTTTAAACAAGGAAAATTTGAGAGTTTTAATAAGGATTTAAATTTACTAAAATCTTACTGATAAAGTAAATTTGTCAACTAAATGCACTTGATTGAATACATAACTAAATGAGTTTCTTCAGTGAAAAAATATGTTTATAATCTGCAACTGTCAGCAGTCTTTGAATAATATTTATTACAATTTTCGATTAATAATACATTTTCTTAAAGTAATAACACTTTTCCGATAATAATTTACTAAATTAGAATTCAAAAGATACATTCGCAAATTAAGTTTTGTTTCCTATATTGTAAGAATTTAAAATTTTGCGGGAAAAAAGCAGCTTTATATTTTCAACGCTTCAAAAAGGTTTGTAATTATACGACAATTATGGCATGTGCCCCGAGCAGTAGAAACTCACGCTACGTCACTGGTATAGGTCGGAACTAAATGTCATTGTAATTTGGCGTTCTGTTAATAATGCACAAAATGAAATATATTAAATTTATTCGTGAGCTTTCTGAGTAATTGAATTAAACAGAAGCAGTTTCAATTAACTTTACATAATAATGCTTCACAGAGATGTCATGAAATTCCACTATTCCAAAGATCATCTATCATACTTAATTAAACAAACAAAGAAACTACAAAGAAATAAAACATTTTTCGTTTTTCCGTATAATATTTGGAATGCAATAAAAACAGCTTAGTGAGGGAGAGGGAGGAGGAATGACAGAGTGACACACAGTGACGAGCGGGAAATGGAATAAGACAGATTGAGAACATTGCTCTGGCTTCACAAAAGATAACGCTAACTTTGATTGGAAATCTAAATATAGTTTCACTGCTAGCTGTTTATCGTATATAATGCAAATTATGATAAACAAATGAATGGGCAAAAATAATAATTCTTTATATATATATATATATCTTTCTGTCTGTGT
>KK120857.1:81373-109893 GCA_000611955.2 Stegodyphus mimosarum
ATTATTCGTTATATTATCCATTCGTATTATTTGTCCAAAGGGGATCGATCTGAACATGCTCCAAACTAAAACACTTCGTGGATTCTTTAAGGTAACAGGACGGTTTCTCAACCATTTCTTATCCAAATTTCTCACCGTTTTTCGTCCATCCATCCTTTCTCGTGAACGTGAATGCAAACACCATTTTGGAAAGTACATTTTGACAGTGTCTTTCTTTTAAAAATAACCATGGTTTTAAATTTTATATCGTCCACTAAGCAGAAAACACTACGGTGAGGGAAGATTTTTTGCGACTTGTTTTTACGTGAACCGTTTCTGTTCTTTTCGTGTCAGTTGTTTCCTGTCATATCAAACATTAGTGGAGTTTCATTCATATTTCCAATATGTGACCGTAAATATTCTTTTTTCATTCGTAGTTAAATAACATACTTCTGGAAACTTATCAATTTGTTGTCCACATCTTTCGGGACCCTTTGCGAAATTTTTGTTTTTCCTCGTAGAACTTAATTATTCCGTGCCATAAATCGACCAATTTAAAGTTTCTTTAACGTCTTCACTTTTATTGGCCTCTTTTCCCCTCACTTTAAGGCAAATAAACGTATGTTGTTCTTTGTTACAAATAATCGATTTTTGCGATTTTCTAGGATATAAATCGCAATAGTTTCTTCTAAGATAGGCCATTTCGTTACTCTTTTATGCAAAGCATATTTGTTCTTTGGCATATTAATTATCATGATTTCATTTTTCTTTCAATCACATACGGAGCTTTCACCAACATAAAATATCCTTGTTGCAGCGCGATTTCCGTTTTCTTTACAAAACTGAATGACTTTGCATTTGAAAACAGCACCGTGTTTGTTTCGTTTGGAAAAAGCCATATTTACTACTAAAAGAAACACTGATCAATTGTGTTCCAACTAAAGCAAATGCGATTTACTTAGAGCCTTCGAAGTTCACCTCAAAAGCATGGCTTCAAACGACTACAGAAAGAGAAAGCATCTTGCTCCTAATTCCGAAAATTGATTCTGGTTGGAAGGGCACTTTTACTCCAAATTCTATCCCCCTTTTCTCTAAATCTTAGAATAACATTTTTGTGCACATCTGCATTGAATACAATACCTCTGTGCAGAATTAATTACTCCCTCAAGCATTTCCTCCCCACACATTTTGTTCTCCTTAACACTAGTCAATTTAGTATTCCATTGTTCGAAAGTCTGGAAAAAATAACTGCGAATGAATGACTTCAAAATGTCAGAGCATCGCACATGTATCTTTCAGGTTTTTGAGTAAAGAAAAGGGTGCGCGTTATACGATGAATATACATAAAAAATGAAAAACTTAGTTTGAAATATAGGTGAGCGTTATACACCAGTTGACAGCTAACAGTTGAAAACAGGGTCCATACACTTAGGCGGCTTTTACAGACTAGTTCGGATATAATTCGGAACCCGCAGCTTTCTAGAGAAACACCATCCCAACGTCCTGCGAGGGCTACGCCAGGAGTTTTTTAAAGTAAAAGTTAGGTATACATGGTCATACATGAGCAACATTCTCATTAATGAGAATCCGTACATTTCACAGCTGTTTGTCATGTAGTTAATACAACTTAGATTTGATGTAATTTAGATCTAATAAACATTAGGATAGCTTGTCATAGTGCCTCCATTAGCATTTGCTATGCTATGTGCTACATTACATACATAACATGGCATACTGACATTGTCACACACCAGTTCGAGTTATGCACCTGAGTATACGGTATATGTGATTAAGATAGCCATATCGATAAGCAAACATATTATAGCTGAAAGTATGCCTGCGCAAAACGGAGAGTTATCAAAAAAAAAAAATACTCAACAAGAATTAACCGTAAAATCTGGTCATCATGGAATAGTAATCCAAAAATTCATCGTAAGAGTTACTGACTAGAGGATTTTGAAACAATGTCTTCCTTGAATCGAAAAATATCTGTGATAAAATTAAGCGTGTTTAAAAATTCTGAGAAAAATGTTTTGCAGGATATTTACATAAAATAAACATGCTTATGTCGTGAATAATGAGAGGGTTGTACAAATCAATAAAGTCAAAGGAAACCAGTAATTAGTCGCTCAGGATTTATCTGCGTTGCTGGAGAGCCCGGAGAAAATTCTTGAAAAAGAATTATTCTCCACAATCTTACACCTTATTTCCCGAAAATATTCCAAATTTTAAATCTTAAAACCTAACGTATAAACCAACTTCCTGACCAAATAGTTAAAAAAAAGTATATAAACACACACTCAATATTCAACTAGGCATTGTTAGAGAATCAAAAGTTTGATTTATTTTTGTTCGAAATGAATTCCAAAATCTCAAATGTCTTTTCAATTGGTTACAAATGACTCACGGGATCATCATAATTCATGGACAGAGATTCATTTGCATTCAAGACACAAACAACTTTTTTTCTGCTTTTCTAGAAATGGCAAAAGAAGCAAAAAAATATCCCGAGATAAAACCTTTTCCAATGAAAAATGGCGTTTCTCTCTCTCGTCCGCTCTATCGCTTTTAAAGTAACTGAAATCGTCATAATTCATCCAAAGCATTTTGGTGGATCTTTTCTTTAAGTCCTTCGGTTCTGGGTGATATTCTGCCAACTATTATCGTAGACGCTGTTATTTTTTTAACCGAGCTTTTTATGGGCTGCAATTAATTTCTTGTAAGCTCCAAGAGCTGCTGGTCAATAACAAAGATATACTTGAAAAGATGTACAACACAAGTTGGTTTTTTTTCTTTTCTTTGGAATTCTCAAGAAACTAACACAGATTATCTCCAGAAAAGTTTCGACAAAGTTGATTTACTCTCTAAACTTTCAGGGCTGCTGAAATCTTACGCAAAATATCCCCCTTAAGATTATATTTATTAGAAATTAAGTAGAGTTTTGAGTAACGGAAGAGAAGCCAGTCATTTACTCAAGAAAGCAACTTTAGACTGGCGTACATTTTGAATAAAATCTACGCCAATGTAACATTTAAATGTGGCTCCCAACTAAGGTTGCTTTTTTGCTTAGAGTTTCAGATTAACTTAAGTCATCCGATAATTTCATGCCATGACAGGCCACGAAGCAGATCATCATTTTACACTCTGAAAATTTAACTAAATGATATTCACACCAGAAATTATAATTACTACCATTGTTTCAAATGATAATTAATAACTAATATTACTACTTAAAGTGTTATATTCAAGATATACCGTTCGTACTGCCTTGAAGTGAGTCAAGCTGTGAAAACCACTTATTAACTACTAGTTTGGAGGATGTTTGCCACAAGACGATTTGTTGTATTTGTTTTGATCACTCGCTTTAAACACGATCGAAACATTTTAAGCCTTTGTCCTCTCAACTTTTTTTATCTTTGCTTTTTCCTTACCAGTTCTAATTTTGACTATTGATGGTATTAAAGATCAATAATGAAGTGTGTAGAGTCGCACCTTCTTTGGTAGCATATAATGCTGAACTCTAGGAATAATCCTCTTAAACTGCAGACAGGCACAGGGTGTCTTTTGAAGGGTGCAAATAGCCTTTTCATTCGAACACAAAATTAACAATTACCCAACTTGGGTTTACACAAGCCAAGCACTTTTGGCTTAACGGAAATACGTAACGTTGAACTAAATTAAATGTAATAGATTAGCGTAACGGCTCACAGAATAATTTAATGCGCAGGAAAATTTAAGAGTTTTCAGAGAGTTTGCTCTGGTTTGCAGAAAAACCGGCGAAATAAGCCAAATGGCTAGAAGCACTCAACGCCACAGAATAAAATGGCTAATAATCACGGCACAACGTGACCTGGAATAGGTAGATACGCTCTAAGACTAACTTACGAGACTCTTTCTTCTTTCTGCTTCAACCTGAATAAACATTCGCTGTCGCATTTACATTCTGGCATGAAAAGAGAGTGATAGGAAAAGCTTGCAACTTAATATTGTTGCGTTTATACGGGTTCGTGGATTTGAGAGTATCCGATGAAAACACGATGCAGAACAATAAAAAGCACAATTTATTTACAAGAATCACTATTTACAGCACAGTTCCAAAATTACCTTTAAAAGCGTCGAAAATCTACAATAAATACGCTGAAACAATCAGCAACACAGCTTCAGGCTGTAACTGTAAAGGTAGCTTCACGGCAACACTAAACTTATAATAAACACCGTGGAACAATCACCAATACACTGTCAAGCTATACTGTAAAGGTAGCTTCACGGCAAAGCACTATCTCAATCGCTTTCCGTTCACAAAACTCTCGCATAGCTTAGCACTGACAGTAAGCAGCTATTCTCACAACTCTCACAACAACTCATCACACTCTTAATCACACTGCTTCACAATCTGCCTGCTCTCGGAAACGCAAGGGTTTATATAGCTTTTTTTTAAGTTCCACACGTTTCGAGAAATATCTCGACAGGAAGTTATTCTAGAAGCTTCCCGATTGGACCATGGGATATCGCCAATTTGGTCGCCAAATGGGCGATAAAGTCGCCAATCTGGCAACCCTACCATACACTATTTTATGGCAACCCTAGTGCTATGCCGGAAAGCTTAGATACAGGCGCAACCGCCGAATTTTTCGCAACAATATTAACTATTATTTAAAAATTAATAGATAATCCTCACAAGTGTATTATACTCTTGGAAACTACCAAAAATGGATTTTAGTTTTTTGCTGATAAATTGTTTTCAAAATCTCAGTCACCCTAAACACGTGTTCAGTCGTCATCACGATCATTAACAGCCATAATTTTCGTTCCCTATACAGTTTTATTTTTACATCCACACTCAAAACACGAGTTCTGTCACAGTATTAACCCATTACTGGCCACGCACTGAACTTTCAAGCCAGCGAAGAAGTTTGAATGTAAAAATACGCAGCGGCGCTTCACAATGATGAACATGCACATTCCAGGCTAAACACAATCTACGTCCACGCAGCCAGTCTGTTTGCGGGATTCGAACCTCGGACAGAACTACCAATGTTGAGGGACTTTACCGCTCAGCCCGATAGACCTCCAGAACCAGTTTAAAGTTCGAATTCAGACTAAATTAAAAAATACACCGAACCTTCTCATAGGCCATCGTTTACAAAAAAGACCAGTGTTTGTGAAAACATAAATAAAGATCGATACTAAATATTACTTCTCTATGGCAACTATCTCGAACAGCAGAATCGAGTAGAATTGTAAGTGTTCATCTTTGATAGTATTTAATGTATTTGAAAATTTTTGCAGCACTATGCCCTGATTTTTCTACTAGTTTTTCTCTCTCAACAACAAATACAAAATTTGTCAACTTTCTCAGTAGAAACTCTTAAATATACTAAGAGAATTTTATACATTGAATGAAACCATATTAACTCTAAAGCTTCAATGTCTTAGTTTGTTAAATAATTTTTGCTGAGAGGGATGATAATAAAGATATTTCACGCGCATATTTATCAAAATATGTAAAAACTTAAGTAAAACAATAAAAGATAATCCAATTAAAACCAAAAAGCTATAAAATATAAGCTATTACAATGTAGCCCATTACAATATTTATTGCAAGATTCTTTTTACAACTCCAGACCTCATTTATTAACAAATTTGCCAGTTTAAAACGAAAAACGGAGAAGGGGGAAAAAGTTAGTTACCGAAAATACATTAAGAAAGAGAAATATTCGGTTCGAAATGAGCTATTTTAAGACCTTCCTTTGAAAGATAGGGATTATGACAGTAATTTGGGGACTACAGCAAACAAAGAGGGAAAAAAGCTCATACTGTGAAAGCAAGCTATCCGCCGACGCATCATTTTCACGATTAAATATTTGAAGAAGCCTAGATGACCATCGTTTCATTTTGGGACGCCCTAAAAAATATCTCTAAATAAATCTCTTGAGGGAACAAAAGATGCTATTGCCAGACTGGAAAGGCTGAATATTTCAGAGGTGAGAGAAAGATACTTTTCTTATGAATTAGAGAAAAGAAATTCCTCTCATATATATATATATATAGGGACAGAGAGAGAAGAGATAGATAATAGATATTGTATGCATATAATACCGTTTACGAACTGAATCTTAGGTAAATTATGTACTCGCAGTTAATTAAAGATGATAAAAAAGTGTAGGAAAAAAAGAAAAAATGGAATCCTCCGGTTTTAGAATCCAGCGTAAGACTCAAAATTTTATATCTCTTCAGTGTGTAATGTGTTAATTAAAAATTACACTGACTTTTTTTAAAAAGAAACATTTATTTTCACATATAAATATACTGTTGGCATGCCGCCCATACGGAATAGTGGTTAGGAGAGCCTACTGAGATACCGAAGGGTCCGGGTTCGAATCCCGGAGAAGGCATGGGTGTTTGTAAATGTATAATAGTCTGTGTGCGGCCTAGGAGCAAATTTGGGGGGCGGAAGTGAGCGAAGTCGTGCTGTTACCTGTATGGCACTCAAAGCTTTGCCAGCGACAGGCGCAATTTCTTTCTTGCCTGACATTTATTGTTGACATTATATAATTTTTCAAAAGCAGCAACTATAAAGAATCAGTTATTCTCTTCAGGCTTCAAACTACGGACTTTCTACTTGCTAGTTGGACATGCTAATGACTTATATCATGAGAATACGCAAATGGAAAAATTCTGCTTAAATTCTTTCTTGCTTAAAAGTCGATTAGGAAAGATCACGAGATCCAGTCGACCAAATCATTATCGTCCACCACATTTTAGTACCAGTATAGTGATTACCTGAATTTTTTGGAGAAAGCAACGTTAAACTCAACTATGACTTCAATGTAAAAATTTCTTACAATGTGAATTTAAAAAAAAAAAACTTAAAAGTTTTCAGATTTTATATTACGCCCAAAGGATTTTTTTTAACGTTTTATCTGTTACTTATCAAATATCACGTTCTTCGCACTTAAACCATAAAAATCAATTCAACAGCAATATCACTCGAAATAAATAAATAAATAAGTAAATAAAAATAAAAATCTGAAACCTTTCAGATTTTACATTACGTTTTTATAACGTTTTGTGTGCTACCTTTATGTATTAAATATCATGTTCTTCCCCCTTAAACCATAAAATTCAATTCAACAGCAATATCGCAAAATATTTTAAAATGTGCATATTTTTAGAATTTCCGATACACAGTTTCGCGCGCTGGAGATAATTTTTAAAAAAAGTTTTTTCCCGTACAGTGCTGCCATTCCTCGCTTTGAAATCGTTGAGTTTGTTAATCAAAAATTCTTTAATGTCTGACAAAATATGAAGTAGATAATAAATCAAATTCGAAATATAAAATTCGGGCTTCCAAGTGCCCATCTTCGGTTGGTGGACCACGTGATCCAAAATTTGATGGCTCTAGGTACTGTTTGTTGTTTTTTCAGATAAACATTCATACATTTTTGCAGATTCTTCATTATTTAATTTCTTTAGATATAATACAGGGCTGCAATATTTGGTGCCAACAGTTTGAAAAGTGAATCAACGCAAAATGCCAAAACGAAACTATTAGCCGTTCTGGGCTAACGTCCTTTGGGCTAAAAATAGACCTCGCGCATAAAATATCCGTGCTTAAAGATGCACGTGATGTTAATGTTAATGTAATGCTTTGAAATCGCTGAGTTTGTTAATAAAAAATTCGCTAAAGTTTTACAAAATATGAAATAGATAATAAAACAACTCCAAACTTCAAATTTGGGCTCCCAGAGACCCACATTCGAGTGCAGGACTATTATTCGAAATTTTATGTCTCTAGATACCGTTGTTTGTTCATAATGCGAGAAACATGCATACATTCATGCAGATTCTTCTTTATTTAATTTCTTTAAATATAATGCTGGGCTCTAATATTTGAGGGCAACAATTTGAAAAGTGATTCAAACTTTTATAGTAAACCAACGTAAAATGCGAAAAAGGTTAAAATTTTAGATTCGATCTAACACCTCGAACAGTTTATCATTAAAGTTTCAAAAAGTTAAAAAATGAAATATTTACAAAATTAAGAAACATGAAAGTCACCCGAATAACGAGACATTGTAATATGTTCTTGGAATGTCATATTTTAACACATAAGACTTATTTAAACTAAGCACTTATGATAGTCGTACTTGTAAAAATACTTTCCCAGAATTAAAGATACAGAACCCAAAATCTCATTCTTAAAGAGTTGTTCAAAACGGCATTGTCAAATACAGACAGTGCTTACATATTTTTAGAACGATTTCGATGAATATATCTGATAAAAAAAATAAATAAAATGTTTGATAATAAAAATTTCTAGCAACAGCTTATTATTGGAAATCAGAAATATCGTCTGCTAATTTTAAATTTTATCTTCTTTCAAAAATGTCGCATGCAAATAAACTGTGGATTGAAAAATACATTTTTTGCGCTTTCAAAAGAGAAATATTCCTATTCCATAAATCTAAAATGTTGCTAAATGCATGGTATTGAAATTTCTATGTGCAAAATAAATAACGTTATTAATCGGAAAGCGAAAAACCGTCAATCATTACATTTACACGGAAAAAGAATTCAAACGAAATACCCAAAAGAAGTTCGTACCGTTTCTAATGTTGTAAAAAAAGGTATACTTACTATCAGAAACGAAAATAATAAAAAAAAAATCTGATGTGTACATCATATGACTACCTTGTACAGAATATTAAATTATAAGCATTTTTCCTGCATTTAATTTAAACTTATTAAATTGAATTAAATCTACTTCATCGATATGCATAAACCACAATAGAATAAATGCGCTTTTTAAAATTCACTATATTTATTTATCATAGTGATACTCTGGCGCTAGGTTCACTTAGCAGCGTTACATCTCATTCATTTCATAATTCACAATGCATAAAAATTTCATCGTCTGAAGAATTATCTAACCGTTGCCATATGTTCTATTCAAATACTATAATAAATCTAAAACGATGTATAAAAGAAATTTGACAAATAAAAAAGAAGGAGCTTTTCACAGACGATTCAGCACCGCTTACCTAATGCGCATGCGCTACTCGTATACATTTTCCTCTGTTCGAGACAGACTGGCGACAGTATTTGTTTCTAATACGAAACACTTATTTCCTCGAATTTCATTAGAGATACATTTCTCATTCAATTAATTTGGTTCTCACTTCGCGACGCGACAAAGCAAAAATAGATAAAAACTCAAAATATCTATATTAAAAATTACGAAGTAAATCTTAAACACTTCCTCGAATAAATCCAAAATGCATTAATCATGATTTAATTCGCAATGATAAAAGAAGGCGTTATCTTTGTTGTTGCGAAGCTTACTTTCTCTAGACTGGCGACAAATCCATTATTCTGCTAAGTTTCAAATGTAAACAAATATGGCTACTATATGACCAAAAAAATTAGGCTTAGCCGCACTTAAACAACTTATTGTTGATAATTCTACAACTATAACATGTAGGTTAACTAAAGGCCTAAAAACCTTAACAGGAAGATAAGAACAACATAATTCAATCATTTTTAAAACAAAAAATGCATAACTTACAAACGCATAAGAATAAAGAAACTGAGCTCACTGAGCCGAGTAACAGAATGGATATATATATATATATATACGTTTGGTGCGGTCGATTGCAATTAAAATAGTTGGTGGACATCTGCATGTTATAGCAGTCCTATATGCAAAATTTCAACGTTCTGAGTCTACTCGTTTTTGTGTTATGCGAGATACATACATACATACATACCGTATGTACGTACAGACGCTAGGAAAAAAATCTCTTTAGAATTCATTTGAAATCAGTTTTATAATTTTTTGGTGGAAAAAGAGTCCTTTATTCTGTGCCTACATACCGATGTCATGCAAAAACATCGTTAAACTGCATTCGATAGCAGTCGAAATGGATATTTTCGTTGAAATGAGATACCCGAAATTTTTCGCGATTACAATACTTCCTTTTTACTTTGTACAAGGAAGTAAAAACTAAGCTCATGGAGCCGAGTAACACAGTGTATATAGATATATTTATATAGTTTGGGTGCGGCCGATTGTAACCAAAAATGGTAGTGCACAATTACATGTTATAGCAGTCCTATATACAAAATTTTAACGTTCTGAGGCTACTCGTTTTTGAGTTATGCGAGATACATACATGCATACGTAACGTACGTACAGACGCCACTAAAAATCTCTTCGGAATCAATTTTAAATCAGTTTTATAAATTGTTTGGGAAAAAGAGCCTTTTGTTCTGTCCTTAAGTACAGATATCAGAGAAAAACATCGTTAAATAGCATTCATTAGCCGTCAAAATGGATATTTTCGTTGAAATAGGGTACCCGGAATTTTTCGTGATTACAAATACTTCCTTTACTTCGTACAAGAAAGTAAAAATGTACAAACCTGGTTTCGTCAATGCGAAAATTTCAGTAAGGGGTTTATGACTGTCACAGAAATCTCTTTTCTTGCAAGAAGAAACTAAAAATTAGAAGAGTGAAAAAAATGCTAAAATCAACTCAACGTACTATCAAGAAAAAATTCTTCGTCCAATATTTGCAAAATAACTACTTCCATTCTGTATCCCAATTACTTTCAAAGCGTGAAACTTTATCAAGAGAAAGCAACAAGACATACATCGAAAAGCATTATTGCATTCTTTAGAAAAATGAATACATACAGGTTTTGCATATACACATTTTCCTGAGAAATCCAACTTCACCGCCATTGTTGGACTGTGGAAGACATAGTTCAGAAAGGCAAAAAAAAAACAGTATCAGATCGAAGGTTTAAAAAAAAGTTTTGCATTATAAACATTACTTAAACGGCCCCGAACTCGTTCTAAAAATGTACACTCACGTTTGTGAAAATTGCAACACCATGAAGGACTTACGCGAGTGATCTGAAATTTTCAGGAAATGCAAAGTAGCGCATGATATGCAAATGATTAGAATTGCAAATCCGTAGCGCATGCGTATGCTGAGCAGCGCCCTCTGAACGGCTGATGGATCCGAATAAATAGACGGCTGTAGCGAGGCGTGTATGATTATCGGTGGTTATCTGCTAGTGGTAAACGTTAACTCAATCTGTACTTATGCCTCGTCGACGAAAGAGAGCGAGATTTGAACAA
Organism: Stegodyphus mimosarum; assembly: GCA_000611955.2. NCBI lineage: Eukaryota > Metazoa > Arthropoda > Arachnida > Araneae > Eresidae > Stegodyphus > Stegodyphus mimosarum. The sequence continues at coordinate 92,501 of KK120857.1, forward strand.
CTTACAGAGTTTGAACGAGGGAGAATCATCGGCCTTCGTGAAGCTGGATTGTCATATCGTGCAGTAGCCTCTCGTGTGCAGCGTAACAGCAGCACAGTGATGCGCGTTTGGAAGCAGTGGACGGACGAGTGTCGGACAACTCGGAAATCCGGGAGTGGACCCCGAAATGTGACGTCAGCTCGCGATGATAGACACCTGGTCCGCATGGCGCGGACGGACCGTACAGCTTCCTCTAGACAATTGGCAGCACTGTGGTCAATAGCTACAGGTGTTTCATTGTGTGCTTCATCAATTCGTAGACGTCTGCTGCAGTGTGGACTGCGCGCACGGACTCCTTTATACAGGATCCCCCTAACGCACGACCATCGCCGCCTGCGGCTACAATGGGCCAATCAGCATAGAGACTGGCGTGCTGATTGGCAGCATGTCGTGTTTTCTGACGAATCCCGCTTTAATTTGTGGTACCATGATGGCCGCATTCGTGTCAGACGCTATGCCGGTGAACGCCACCTTCCGGAGTGCATTATCGAACGCCACAGTGGACGAACACCCGGAGTTATGGTCTGGGGCGCCATAGCATATCATAGACGATCTCAATTGCTACGAATTGTGGGCAATCTGAACAGCAACCGGTATATCCGTGAAGTTCTACAGCCCGAAGCTGTTCCCTTCCTTCAAAGCTTGCCAGGCGCTGTATTTCAACAGGACAATGCCCGCCCTCATACTGCTCGGATTGTTAAATCCTTCTTTGCAGCGCAGCAGGTACAGCTTCTTCCTTGGCCTGCGTGTTCCCCGGATATGTCGCCAATTGAACATGTGTGGGATGTCATTGGTCGGCGTCTTGCTCGTGATCCTCGTCCTGTTGCGTCTGCAGACGAACTTTGGGTACGCGTACAAACGATATGGAATGCTCTTCCTCAGTCAGACATTCAAACTTTGTTTGACTCCATGCCACGTCGTGTAGCAGCACTTATTGCGGCGCGTGGTGGCCACACAAAATACTGATTCTGATCTCTTGTTCTTGTTTGTTTGCTTTGAACATTTAATCATTTATTTGTACCACTACCACTCAACTGTGTATTAAATTGCATTCAATTATGACGATTCCTTCTTGGTGTTGCAATTTTCACAAACGTGAGTGTATAAACAGCCTCTATATTTGGTCTTTCTTCCTTCAGAGATAATTTGTTGGCGCAATTTATCGCAGGATTCTTTTACAATGGAAATTAAAAATCAGAAGAACGAAAAAAATGTTAAAAACAATTCAACATAGTATCAACAGAAAGCTTTACGGCCGATATTTTCAGAAGAAATTTCGTTTCTTTACCCTTTGAAAGAGGGAGGCTTGATGAAGTTCAAAGCGTGAAATTTCGCTGTAAGACTTTCAAAGAGTGAAACTTCATGAAACAAAGCAACAAATCATACTTCGAAAAGTACGACTGCATTCCTTAAAAAAAAACGAAGACTGATACAGGTTTAGCATATAAACCTTTTCAATGTATTCCTGTGATGCCACCTGACGTTTCATCTACGGGCTATTGTGCCTTAGGTGTCTTGAAAGAGCTCTTTCTATGTGCTAACCCACCACAATTGTTGGACTCTGGAAAATAGTGGAAAATGCATAGAAATCAATACCCTGAAAATTTTACGGTAACTTCCTCTATCATGGAAATTACGATGCATAAAATTATAGTCCAGAAAAAAGGCTATCGGATCGAGCATTTTAAAAATACTTTTTACATTTTAAACATTCATTAAACAGCCCTGAAATCGTTTTAAAAACGTGTAAACAAAATACCCTGTGTAATGTAGAAAAAATGTGGTAGAATTAGCATAATTTTAGTAATAATAATAAACACTTAATTTAAGATGTAGATGAGGATTTATTTTACTGGAATTCTTATACTCAAGGCTTGAAACCAGTATTTTTTATAAATGGCAACAGAATTATTTTGGTAGGACACGAAATCCGCGAATATGAAACAAACTCTTGAAGAAGTTCTCTCGAGGTTTTTATTGCTTCACTTTCGAGGGTTTCCTGTTTGAAATTTACTTACGTAACTAAATCCCTCTGACTAAGTTCCGTTAACTAATTGAAAATTTCATGAAATGTAAGAAACCATATTTTAACCTAGCTAGTATGTAAGAAAAATAAGATAAGTTATTATTTACTTTGATTAATGTCAATTTTAGAGAAATCATGATTCCTTGTACAGCTCCTTTTTCAGCATTCTTTTATATATTTAATGTTTATAAACAGGAGAAAACTATTTTCAGAAAAGGCAAAAATCTCACTGTAATTTCGGCGATAATTTATGAAAGCTGTGAACTTTAATAGAAAAAGAAAGAAACTAAACCAGATTACAATTTATCTAATGCGCTTTTGCTTACTTCTAATCATTTAGATTTCAAATCCAGACGCTCTTTTCATTCGCAATTTTTTTTTGGCAAGCCGTCGTAAGCAATAACTTAAGACCTACTTTCTTCTACTATAAAGGAGCAAAACCATTAACTTTTAACGATTCTCGATTTATAACGTTAATTCATTATTCCACTTCTTTTATCTGCAAGGGAATATCGTAAAAATGTGAAGAATACCTAACTAATTTTGTCTTCGAATAAAACGGTAGCAGATATCGATCAGGAAGTCCGTATCCCCTTTACACAATATACAGAATATTTTAAAGATACAAAGCTTGCAATGTAAGATTTAAAAAGAAATATTTTCCATACATTTTAGTATGCACACCAAACACACGCGTTTTTACAATACTGAATCTAAAAAACGTGGGATAAAAAAACAGATTGTGATGAGGATCTATCCCTCAAAAGAAAATATTTTATTTTCTATTGATATTTCAGACACGTTTACGGCAAACGGCATACAAGCTTGAATTATTTTTCTTTCCTTTCTCGCTTCTTTTTTGTTTAAACATGGAAATTTTTCAGAAACCTAATCACGTTAGGGACACATATGTGAGAGTTATTTAATGGTAGCCGACATTCCGCAATCTGCAGCAACAGGATTTACTAGCATCTTTATGATATAATATAGTATGGGTATCTCGCTTTTTTAAGATTTGCTACATCCGATTTCTTTCAACAATCACGCTAACCTAACATAAATTTGACCCGTTATGAAAATTGCGGATTTAATTCATCAAGTTTATAAACTTTTCTAAAAACGTATCTTCCAATAGCTAGGTTGGTGTGCTAACCATTTAGACATATGGATGGAATTCTTCTAATTCCTTACAACGCAGGCTGTTCAAGCACGGTTTTCCGGTAATGTGGACATACATGTGACTTTATTCCACCGACACAGCAGCTGACCCACTCGGGTATGGCGCTTATCAGCCTGTTTAAATCCTGCCAGTGATTCTATTTTTGTTCGCTGATATACCACTATCTTGAAAAAATATGCATCTCACGCATCTTTCAAGTTTATGACATTTGTTTGTGCCCTTAGCTATAGCAGGATGCTATCTAGCTATTTACTCCACTGGAGATTCCAAGTGCTATTTTACTGCATTTCTGGATACGTCTGAGCGTGTATGTGCAGCAGTAGATGTTATTTGCGCATACATGTTTGTTTTCAGCTGACAGAATGCGGAGATGATAAGAATTTGTTTCTGGACAGCCAAAAATATAATGGTCAGGGTCTCTAACCCCTCCACATATGCACTGCGCTTTATTCCGAAAGCCGAAGAGAAATAAATAGCTCATGTATGGGATACGTCTCGTCAAGAATTGTGTCAGCTCAGAAGTACCACTGCATAATTTATGTCTGATCTTTGGAAGGTAATTATATACTTTCCAGCCAATGTTGTCGTTATCCCAGGAACTTAGCCATTGCTCCATCAAAACAGCCCTAGTGGTACGTAGGCGTGACTAGAATGAACTGGAAAGTGTTAATAGAGTATACCGACTAATGAATGCGAGATTAATTGGTTGGTCTATTTGATTATGACAAAGCACGCGAAGGCTACCTGCCAAGATACAGGTACAGGTAGAAGTATGGATGAGTATCCCAACGAAGTACCATAGGTCAAAAGGTAATGTTTCCTACAATAGCGATTTTCCTCCCGGGGGGGTCAACGCTACTGGCTAGGATCTGTACTTATGCAGTCTCGACCACGGGGGTAAATAAACCATGGAGGTAGGAAGTAAGTCCTTTCTTGCCTCCATGAAATAAACAGTCTTCACAGGACTAGAATTTCCGTCCCTGGGCTGTGGGGTCGCAACATGGTTGACTGGATATTGTGGTAATCTTTGGGGGTTTGGCTCCATTCGTTTCTCTGCTGGGGGACTGACATTGTAAACGATACGAGTGGAGTGGTGCACAGGAGCAAAGCTGATTTCGAATTTCTTTTTGTCTCAGCGTACATAACACCCAAGCTTTGTATAAAGCTTTGAAATTGAATTGAATTGAATTGAATGTTAAATTGAATGTTTACTTACAGTTAATTTTGCTGTTACGTCAGTTACTCATAGTTGAAAAGAAACATATATCGCCTAAGAAGAGGCCAGACAGTTTCAAAGAATATATAACTGATCAGTTGTAACAGAATGAAATTAAAATATGAAAGATCAAATCTAAAGATTTCTTTACTAGTTGCATGAGCAGAAAGTACTTAAAGATTTGTCCGAAATTTTAGACTTGATGAACATTTTCGCTCAAAAACTTGCTTTATGGGTACACTTCCATGCATTGAATTTTCTGTAATGATACTTGCTCTCGTCCACTGAAAGGCAATTCCATTCTGTTTCAGAAAAGTTTCCGATAGCACGCTTCGTAGAATACGTTGTTGTCGAGTTCATTAAAAACCTCAGATTTATAGGGAATTTTTCTCGCTCCTTTGGGTTTCTCCTTTCCCCTTGCTCGTTAAATTTGAATCAGTAAAGAATTCCCTTTCATGCACTCTCATTTATAAATCATAAAGAAAAAGGAGAGACAGATGAAAAAAATAATTGAAAATTATTATTATTTTTTATCCCTTTGGTTCGACACAGTTATGTTTTTTTTTAATTTTTTGGTTTCTATTCAATAAATTTTTCAGCCTTTAAATCGTTCTCTTAAGTTTCTGTCGGAAGCGGGAAAAAAAAAACTAAACGAAAAGCGGGAGCTCACAATCGAAACGTATTTAAAAATTGCACTGACGCGGAGAAGGAAAAAAAATGTGCTTTTTAGTTATTAAGTATAAGAAAAAGTTCCCCTTTTTTGAATTAGAAACATTTTTTACAGACTTGCTACTTTGCTGCTATTATTCAGTTTTCGCTTTTCGGTTAAAACGGTTTTAAAGGAATGAAAATGATGTTAACCTTCGAAAGAATAACGATAGATACCAAATTGAAAATGCATAATTAATTCAGAATTCATCAAGTTTGATAGAAATGAGAAGTATCTATTTGTTCATCGATTCTGAGGTGACATATGTTTAAAACAATTCAACAATATATTTAGCAACTTAGGTATGCTAGGAAATAATTTATCGGCCAAGTGAATTTATCTCACGTGACTTAATAGCTAATACTTTCCTAGAAATCCAAAAGACTTTAAAAGGCGACTTCTACTTGTTACAATTATTTGTTCTAATAAAATTTTTTCCAAAAGCTAAATATATTATAATAAGTTTGCAAGACACTATTAGGCGTATAGCAAAAAACGTAAAAACCAACTCTCTAATGACAAGTTTCGAACCACGTATCATCACTTGCCAGTTGGATGTACTATCCATTTATGCTACGAAAACAGAGAAATGCGATAATTCCTTATACTCTTCCTAGTTCAAAGAGCGACTAAGGCAAGGCATATTGGGATTCAGTCTATCAAATCCAAGTGGTGGTCTAATTGTTCTATACGACAACACTTTAATTTGCCACTGCACAAATCCACCAAACTTTAAGGACCAAGGAGTACGAAAATACTACTATGAACTACAAATCTTGCACTTGCTAAGTGAAAGCGCTAACCACTTACATGACGAGAACACATAAGAGGGAATGCAGCAATTCTTTATAACCAGGAACTGAAATATGAGTACAGAAATCAGCAACACTGTATTGAGAAGTCATATTGTTACGTTTTTTCTCTTCAAGGGTTCGCGGATTTGGAGTGAATAACGACGACACTCGATGAAGTATCGAAACACACTTTACTGGCCAGTATTTTTCAAGACAGCTCCAAAAAACACTTTTACAGTCGTCAACTAACAACTATAAACACGCTGAGACAATCAGCGACACAGCCTTCAGGCTATAACGGTGAAGACGGCTTCACAGCAAAGCACCAGAGTATAGTTTCCGACTCTGCTCGGTCGTTCTCGAAACTCCACGTACTCTCGAGACTCTCCACGCTAGAACTCGCGATACACTCGACGATACGCTAGAGTACAGCTCCCGACTCGGTTCAGTCGTTCCCGGAGCTCAGCACACTCCAAGATAAAACTCGACGATACACTGCCTCACGATACATCAAGAGACTCGCTCGAGATTCAACTGACTCAACTCGCTCAACTCCGATTCAGCTGACTCTTAACTGACTCCTGGTTAGCTAGACAAAACGCTAACTCACTCTCCGCGTACCAGCAGGATTTATATAGCTTTTGGCTTGTATTCGAGAACGTTCTGGGCTAAACCTAAGAATTCGTTCTAGAAGGTTCTCCATGCGTCTATAGCATATCGCCAATTTTGTCGCCAAATGGGCGATTTCTCGCCAAATGTGGCAACGCTACCTTCCCTTACCATTTTATGGCAACCCTAAACCTGCTTTGCGGGGAAGCTATCTTACCGCGCCTGGACAATTCGTAACATTATTACTATAAAAAGCTTTTCGTAGGAGTATGTAAATGAGCAAGAATGTGCTGCTTCAACGGCTAGAAAGACAGGTTTATTTAATGATACTGCATGCGTGCATGTAAGATAAAATTCTAACTTTTTCTTAAACTAGAAATTATATAAAACATTATCCACACTGGGAAACGCCTTTTCATATAATTTCACGTTCGTTAAAATAAGTTAGATGGGGCAGACAGTCTCCCACATAATGCACTTAAATGCAAAAATCAAGGAAATCTCTAAACGATGGCGGCGAGAGTCCACACAGTCAACCCCCGCTATCATCGTTATGTTTACATTACTTTTCAAACTTTCCTATGTCTACCAATACTTCACAAACATACCGCTGTCTCTAGAGTGTATTCTGAGAGCTATGAAGTTGTGACTTTAGTTGAGAGCTCTAGGCAACTAATAACATTCGAGCACTGCCGGTTTCCAGTTTTAAATATGCTGTTTGAAATGAAATGGATTTGAATATGCGATAGACACGAGATTGAGTCATAATTTCCCAATAGAATTGAACGATCATTCGTTTCATGGGAAACACACATAAGCATTAAATACGTAAATCTAGAAATTTTATGTAAATGTAACATGACAGCAAAACTAGCTTTACTAATTATTCTACGTTCATTTCCAAGACAGCGATTTATGTAAAACGGCTATAAATGAAATGCTTCGAGATTTGAACTTATGCGTATAATTCAGTTCGGATTATCCGAGTTGAATGGATCACGACAGATCCGGATATTCCATTTATCGGATAATATATTTTCGAAATTAAAAAAAAAATGACTTCTTAAAAAATTACGTATATTATGCTTAAGAGGTCATTAAAATCACACGCGTCATTAGTCATAAAAACAGTGATTAAGTTTGACCAGTCCCGGAAGTAGCCTGTAAATTCGTAGCCTGTAAATAGCCTAAATTCGTAGCCTGAGAAAGTAAGTTTGAGCGTGCGTAAATGAATTTACTTGTGTTCAAGCTTGTTTGCTTATATTAGATGGGTCGGATTTTACACCATCGTAGCCTAAATAGAAATATTCGAACATTAAGACAAAATCTTTATGCTAGTTTCGGGGACGTAGCAAGGTCTCGTTGCCTAGCAAATAAATTCCATTACGTCCCTTATTACTGTTAAGTCATATTGCCGTACTGTAAACGTTCCTTGACTATAACAGCACCACTATACTCACCATACTTCTGCAGATTCACACTTTTTTGCTTCAAATCTTATATGTCGGGATGAACGAGTCCGGCAACGAGTAGCATTTTAAGGATCAAAATGTTTCATTTGCCCGAAAATTTGGGAGTTTCAATCCAATCTCGGAAGCGTGGAACTTCTCAACCACCTGAGCATAACAGGAAAGTTATTTGAATACATTGTTTGTCCACGGCGCTGAATCTACCCGATGTAATCTTAACTAGGAACTCGGCTTGTAACGCTTTTTTTTATCAGATCCGAAACCTCGTGGTAAAAGACCTCGAACAGTATAATCAACAACCCCTGTGAGGGTTCTTACATGAAAGCAATCAAGAAATGTAATATGATGATGATCTTTATAATAAAATCCTGATGGTCTTTATAATAAAAAATACGTGTCAGTCAACTTGTAAGGTTTATCCTAAGTTTATAACAATTATTTTTAAGTTACAGCTTCTTTCCTATCTCTCCTAATTTCAGCTTATGATTCCTTACCAGAATGAGTGTTTAGAACCGCGTTAAATGCAAATGAGTTGTAGATAGTATTTCAGTCCAAGTTCCACTGACTTCGGTAGAGAGAATTAGGATTCCTGAAAAGCGCGCGTTTGCCTTTTGGCTACGTCTCTCTAAGCTGTTACTACGCTCGGCCGTATTAAGTGGACTTGCTAGCTTGGCTAGCTAATTTAATATTACAGGCCACGATTTTATTAATTTAATATTGCGAGGTTAGAATTGTGTTAGCTTCGTCTAAATCTCTTAGTTAGTCATTGGTTAAGTTCTTATTTCTTACACTTTTGAGCTTAAGCTCAAGTGGATGCTTTGTTGTACGCTCTAAGAAAGGGGACATTATTTTGAGCATTGAAATGTAATTAACCTTTCTTGAGTTTACGTCTCTGTTTCTGAACTTAAGCGATTATTCGCTTAGCTATTCACTAGGTTCCTCAACATTTAATTATTAAATAAAAAGTAAGGATCTTTATAAACTCATTAAGAAAGACTAACAAAATAATGAAGTTATACATTTTTACCATAAAAGTAATGATCAATTTAGAAACAATAAAACAGTGCCTTCGCTTCCGATGTCTTCACTGCAACGAGAATGAGCGATCTGTCAAAGCCTCTTAATCTTTTCCCTCTCCCTTTTGCGACAATGAAAATTATTTCTCAAGTGAGACAAAGTTTGTATATTTATTAAAATACTCCGGTCGAAGGAGTTAACACGACACAAAGCGACGCGTCAAACAAAATAACAAACGACGCAAACAAACAGCAAACATAAAAACAAACTGCATAAAAAGATAAAGAAACTAACGCTTTTTAAAAAGAAGGGTATGAACAATACGAGGAGATAAAAGGCAACAAAAACGACGTGTTCTGAATAATAAAACTTGAATGAAAAATTAAGCCTTAGGTCTAATTACAGTAATTAGCGACTTGCGCTAGGCAGTAGCGATAACAACACTAGAGCTCATTGAGATCTCATGAAACAAGGCCTCCCTCGCGTCGTTTTCTTTTTTTCTATTCTTTTGAAAGCGCATTCGCCGTCACGTATTTTAGCAATTCCCGAGAACATTTAAGTTCTTTTCAAAGACCACCTCCTCCAATTTCCAGTGAAATAAACTTTTTCCCCCTCCTTCGCGAATAAAGAACGAATATTTCCGCTCTATATTTTTCTACAAACGCTGGATATATATAAACGCTGTATTATTTTTTGCCTCCAAAATTAGATGTCATTTTATTCATAATACGAGCAGTTTCAAGTTTCCCCCGCTGTGAAAATCTAGAGGGAGGAATAAAAAAATGAAAACACTGTTCAAAATTAAATAGACTTTTGATAGATTTTAATTATCTGATTTATAAGCAACATGATTTTTATTATTATTATTTTTTAGTTAACTACATTTTGATTAATAGATATTATATAGAGGAACATTCTAGGAAACTGCGCGTACGGCGAAGTATAAAATTGGAATTTTCGGGTGTATCAGAAAAGCATACATTTCATTCAAATACTATCCATTATAAATCAATTATATTTAAGGTACGTATATCGTAAACTTTCTTTAAGATGAGATACCTACAATTTCACATAATTTTGATCTTTTATGCTCTGAGCCGCCCCAACGAAGATCAAAATCTTCTGGAACTATAAGTGGTCATCTCACAGAGGTACCCTATATTTATAATCTTAGGAATTTTGGTCACTTACGGATATGCTAAAGGTATGCTAGTGGTAGACAGATGATCTTCATAAGAGGGTTCATTGCGTACAATTACAGTGAACTGTTTCCATGGAAACCACCTCTGAAAGCGGATTTCTCAGGACAAAAATAAAAATCACCATTGAATATTAATTCTCTAAGATGATCTTTACCTTAAGATCAATCCCATTTGGAACCGTAAATGGTTGTTATAAGGCGAGTTCACTACAAATTTTAAGTTTCAATTAAATATTGCAACGCTTCTTAGTTGCACTTGAAGATTAAATTTTTACTTTTGCTTTGTCTCTTTGTCTTATTTTTAAATTAATCGACTAATAAATATGCCAATTCAGTTACTATTTAAGAGGACGAAAAAAACTTCCGCAGATAATAATTAGTGATATGGCAGTTCGTCAGCCTGACAATGTATGATGGCAATTTGGTGCGAAATTCTTCATGTGTTTTAACTGCCATCGATATGATCAAATTTTCGATCACATCGATGACAGTTAATTACTAATTAGCAGATCTAAGTAACTGCTAGGATCGATTACCTGGATCTGAAATAAGTCAGGTTTCTTATGTCATTTGCAGCCGCAGGAAAGGTGAGAGCTTTGGCTCGACATAAGATAGTCTCTTTTCATAAAATCTCGGCAGCGTAATTGACTTCCAATTTCAGATTATCGGAATTTGTCGAGACATTGATAAAATCGGATACTTTGGCTAAAAATCGAAAATTTATTTTAACCGGCATTGCGAAATCACTAAACGTAAAATTTAGTGCCGTCCACCTCTTAAAAATATGCAACTACTTTTTTTTATAAAAATTGAAAGTTGATAACGCCTTTTAATGATCAGTGAAAAAATGGATTTGGGCTAATTTGACAGTTTGGATAATCAGCGGTATTTGTATTTTTATCTGGTTATAGATGAAGTATATTTTGTTACGAATTTTGTACAGAGCAAAATAATTTTAGCGTCGTTGTACGTGAAATTGCTGTATTTTTTTGTATAATGTAACAAGAAAGTCTACAGAGATATGGCTGTGCTGGAAAAGTAAGATTACAGGGGCAAGTCTATCGTAAGATTACAGGGGCAACACTAGGTAAATAGCTACCTTGCTAATTTGGCGAAATTGCCAAACTTGGCAAGAATTTGACGACAATTTTGGTCTGCACTCTGCATAACTCTATGGCTATTGTAACTGAATAACTATAATTGATGTTCTATGTAACTGTAACCGTATTCGGCCCCTCATATGCCTTCCAGTAATTTCGAGAAGCAGAAAGCACTGCAAACTATATAAAACCAGAGACAGCATCTGCTCTGAGTTGTTAGTTCAACGACAGTTCGGAGTACTGACATATCTCCGAGTTAGCTTCGCTCCTTAAATGCTCTTTGCATTGCGTTGTATTTAACGTTCAAGAATGTTAAACAGAAGACCGGCAGCGAGAGATATTTTTTGTACTTTCTCCTTCTCGAAACTTCTGGAAGGCATATGAGTGCAGCATATAGTTACAGTTACATAGAATATCAGTTACAATATCCATTACAGTCATACAGGAACCAGACCAAAATGTCGCTACGTTTGGCGACTTTTGGCGATTTCTCGCCTGATTTTGTAAAAAAAAATTAGTCGACAAAACCGTTGCCAGCTTGGCGACATCTCGCCAAATTAGGAAGATAGCCATTTATTCGATCTTAAATAAATTTGTCCCTGTATTCTTACTTTTCTGCAAAGCATTGTCTCTCTAGATTTTCATGTTACAATATGCAGGAAAATACAACAATTTCACATATAATTGCACTAAAATCATCTATCTATCTATAAAATTCATAACAACATCTTACAGAAAGTAGGGAAAATTAAACTGAAAATTAGTTTTATTCGTAAGCTGCAAATTAGTGAATTTAATACAACTTTTATTAATTTTTATTTCCTCTTGTGCTATTTAGAAAATTTTTTATTTGTTGAATCTTTTTTAGTTTAAAAAACTGCTAACTAGAGCTGGAAAAGACAGCAGAAACCCAAATGCTAAACATTTGGCTATGGTGATATTATCCCATTACGTTTATAGAGCTTTAACCCAAGTTGAATCAACAGTGCCAAGTTGGATCAATCTCTAAGTGCAATACGCGAATCAAGGCTTTACTACAACAAATTACGGAAAGAAAGAAGACAACAGAAGACACGGAAGACAACAGAATCGCGGAAAGAAAGCACAACCAGTCTCGACCATTCAATGAAGATGGACTGGCAATTAGCTATGACAGACCTACAGGAAAAGACAAGCATCTTGCACAGTCAGAGACTAGATTATTCTCTTCAAAGAGTATTCTCTATCTGATTTCTTCAACAACCTGGTAAAGTCCACAAGCGAATGACAGGAAGAACAGCTAAAGGCAGAAAGCACCTAACCCATCCGATGAATATGGACTCGCAACAGACATAGGGGACAAAAAGATGCAGCCAATAGACACAGATCTTGTGCAGTCTGGGATTAAATTCTTTTCCTCAAAAAGCATTGTATCTCATTCCGAAAGTAATAATGGCAACGTTCAGCTATGACTCTCAGTTTGCTTTTTCGCGTGGTAAATAATTTGGCCAAACAAAAGGACAAAGAAGGCTTTTTGGAAGAGAGCAGGACCTTCTCTTGCCAAAAAACTACTAGAGTCTTAAATCGGAAGCTGGCTCTATATCGATTTTCTTTGTCCAAAAGTTAAATTAAAAAAAGTGTTTATATCTTCGTAAAATGTTAATTTGATTATTATAAACGATAAGCTAGCTTTTGCACTTTTTCAGTTTTTCGTCTGCGCTTATAAGACGAGTATAGTTTTCAGACAGAAAATAATTTTAAGGAAAAAAAAAATATTAGTGGGACCAATATCACGCAAATTTCACCTCCTTATATTAAGACATCCAGGCGAACAAAGGGCACGAATTTAAATTAAAGCAGTTAGGTAAATTAAGTCCGTAAATTACAAATTACCCTTTTCTGTAAATTACAAACGTGTCGATAACAAAATGTTAAAATAACTTCTGAAACCTGTAGTAGTTATGTTAACTGTAAAATAAAGAAAACAAGTTTCAGATAATGCAGTCTGTCTTAGGAATTTATGAAAAATGTGAGTGAGCTTTGACGTAGAAAATATTCTAAAATTAATTCCATATGTAAATTTGTAAAAATCAACAAAACAGAAATAAATGTATGAAAAATAAGAGTTGGAAAGATATCGGGGAGGGGTGGTGTAGAAATTTGCAAATGCCAATGCATATTTCTTAATGAGGTTTGAAAAATAATTTATATATAAGACATCTTCTTCAATAAATTTATTAATATTAAATTTTTTTTGCATTAAAAATACGTACTTTTGGGAGAAATCATTAAATTAAAAGAAGTTAAAAAAATAAATACATTTCTTAAAAACCGAATTGAAGTTGTAATAGATATGGAAGTAATATTTAACTTAATATCCTTCGACTATTTTTTACTGATTACTGGGGAAATATAATTACATAGCTTAATTAGTTCACATTTTATTTCTACAGTCAACGAATAAAATATTACGAACTTATTAAATTTGACTTATTATCAATTTATTTTAAAGCAGTTTTTTCAAAGTTCATATTTTCTCTGATAATTAAATTACTTCTTTATTAAAACAAATGTTTCATGATCTTCTAGCAGAAAATTATTAAAATTCTTTAGGGAAATACAAATTTATATTAATTTAGCAAAGCTAATATGAAACATAATATTTACAATGATTATGTTTTACTATCTAACTGTAACATATAAAATTTTTAAATAAACGACTGAAAACATATTTTTAATACTACATCAGTCAGTTTATAAGGTATTTTTTCCGCTCTTTCAAGCACCTTCGCGATGTAACTGGAAGCACGCGTATTCGGGAGGTCCGGAGTTCGTGTTCTGACAAAAAAAAAAAAAAAAAAAAAAGATTGACGAAATTCAAATTGCGTTCTTCATGTCTCGAAAGTGCCACTTAGGATATATATTAGCTTTATATATAGCACTGTTCTAACATAGGTAATTTGACACAAAATCGGACTTTTTCTGAAATAACATACCAATTGTTTTTACATTTTTCGATTCTACGATTCAAATTATGCCTAGATATTAAATTTTGTAAAATTTGGTGCGAAATTTGCGGAGAAATTGAAAATTATAACTTGGCTCATTTTTTTCAGTTTGCACCAAGAATAGTTCACTTGGCGAACTTCTTAATATATGGCAACCTATTTTCCTTTCCCTTATTACATGAGCGTAAAGACACAATTGTTCCATACTTTCAAATAATTTTCTTTATATTATATTTTAAATTATAATTGTTATTATTTTGAGGAATTTTTTCTTTTTCGAATTTCATTTTAAGTGTTTAAGTTGCATGATTTCTTCCAAAGAACTGTTTTAAAATTTTCTATTTACTCATTCGAACTGCGTAGTTTAAATAAAAGGTCCATCGTTTACTTTTTTCAAATAGTTTTCTTTATTTTTTTATCATAGTTATTATTTTAGGTCATTTTTAAATTTTCAGAATTTTATTTTAATTGTTTGTGCTCCACTGTCTCTTCAGACAATTGTTTTAAAATTTTCTATTTATTTATTCCTACTGCGCATTTTAAATATATTTATTAATCTAAAAATTTCCCAGAATTTGATTTTATTTATTTGAATTGCATTTCTTTCGAAAGCATACTTTGTGACCCAGACTAGGATGCATTTGAAAACTGCATATATTAAAAGAAAAAATACAGTAAAGCACAGTTCACACGCCTTTCAATGGGCTGTTCAGAAAAGATATATAAATAAGAGAGATATATAACGGACTCACGTTGCTGGTGCAACGATCAGGATAACATGACTGACCTGTAATGCCCATTGAGAAGTGAAGCAGGCGGAATAATAAATAAATAAATAAATAAATAAATAAAAGCTAAAAAAAATCTGAAAGATTTCAGATTTTAAATTACGTCCAAAGGCGCGTTTTTAAACGTTTCGTGTGCTACCTTTTTTTATTAAATATCATATACTACGTACTCAAACCATAAAATTCAGTTCAAAATCAATATCGCAAAATCATTTTAAAATGAACATATCTTTAGAATTTCCGTAAGTCTCGTGGGCTGGAGATAAAAATGTTTTTTTTTCCGTACAGTGTTGCCATTGCTCGCTTTGAAATCATTTAGTTTGTTAATCAGAAATTCGTTGAAATGTTACAAAACATAAAATCGATAATAAAGCAAATTTCAAATTCAAAATTAGGGCTTCCAGATGCCCATATTCGCAGTAGGATTACGTCATTCAAAATTCGATGGCTCTAGGTTTTATCACAATGCGAGAAACATGCATACATTTATGCAGATTTTTCATTTTTTAAAATTTAATGCAGAGCGATAACATTTAGTGGCAACAATTTGAAAAGTGAAACGGGCATTCAGAGTGAATCGACGCAAAATCGCAAAACGAAAGTAATAGTCCTTCGGGACTAAATCCCTTTGGACTAATAAATATAACTGACATTTTCACTTAGGATGACATTCATATATTGCTTTAAACAGTTTGATCATTGTACCCATTGTTTTATACAATTTTATCATCCTACATTTAGTTTCTTAAAATGTTAGTCCTATTTATTCAAATATTTTATTTTTGAAATCGCAAGAATCAAATATCATAAGATTAAAAAGAATTTAAAATTTAAAAAGTACTAAATTTTATGCAAAAATTTATTTGTTCTTCTTAATGGCTTTCTCTTTTTCTTCAGGCATTCTACAAGTATACTGAAAAAAGCCTCCAACTTTTCGAAACATTTTGGTATTTCTGACATTCATTTTAAATAAAGTTACCGCCTTCCATTCATAATGGCCCTAAACGGTCGAGCGGCAAAATCGCTGAACACTGGTAGTTCGCTCCAGGGTTCGTAACCCGGCGAACGGGCTGTTTGCATAGGCACTTTCGTGGTTTTTCTCATGTGTAGAGTGCATACGAGCTGGTTTCCCTTAGAGAGTTCTTCCCGAAGGCATCCCTCCTTCTAGGCAGATAGCCCTCCTTTGCCGTAGCTTAATAATCCAATTCAATCCATTTCATCAGTATTTGGTCACAGCCTTTATCAGTCTTTCAAGGCTAGGCATTTTGAAGGCATGAGATGAAAGGAAAGACTGGTTTCATCAAGAGGGAAAACGTCTTTAGATAACATCCGCATACATCACTGGATAACTTCTTGAATCTTCAAATAACTCGACTGAGAAATCATGGGATTCTCCGTTTATGATACGATATGATATTCTATGACGTAATTTAAATTTATACCAAACATATAGTCGAAAACCAGTCGCTCTTCGCGTTAATCTGCAATGATATCGTTTTTGTCTTTTCCGTCAGCAAAAGCTCAATTGATGGTACTTGCTGATTTTACACGTTCAGGTGTTTTCTCGTTGAACACCCAAATTCCTTGAAGTATTCTGAAAGTATATTCAAAAGCATCCAACTTTTCGAAACATCTTAGTATTTCTAACAGCTAAATTCCCCTTCAAATTTTTGCCTACTTTTCTTCTACATTTATTTCCAGGGCTCACAAAAGAAAATTAAGATTTTTCGATTGTTACACTTCCATAAATTTTGCATTCCTGTCAATTTTTTTAAATATTAATTACATCAGTTGCGCGCTTCAGCTGAAGACAGCTTTTCATCTTCTAGCATTTTAACTATAAATAAAGCTTAAAGCAAAGTCCAAAGGATAAATATTTTAATTAAAAGATATTTTGCTAAATGACAAAGAAATAAAACAGTTCATAAAACTTCAAACGAAAGCTCTTAGTTTTAGACAATTCGATTTAAATGAAGTTAAAGTAAACTAGCAGACGATAACACGGCAAATGTAAAATTTTACTATTAGAAATATTTGAAAAAAAAGAATGAATTTAAAAAAAATATTTAAAAATCTGAACAAAATTATCTGAAATTAAAAAAAAAGTAGCTTTTCATATAGCATTAATAAATATTTATTACGCATCATTGAGGGGAAAAATTCAATATAATTAATTCTCCGTGAAAATGTATTTGAAATTTAAGGTTAAAAATAGCTGTGGCAATTCACTGTAACAAAATCCATAAACCACATTTGGC
>KK120857.1:118987-142303 GCA_000611955.2 Stegodyphus mimosarum
AAAATTGTTGCCAAAACTACATTTTAAAATATCTGAGATGTGAGAAGTGTATTCGGAAGCTTCATTTAAAAAATTTTAAAAAAATACAAAATATTATTATTTTTCCAAAATTCTTTTTTTAAAAGGAGTCGAAAGGATTAAAGTTCAACGTGTCCAAAAATCAAAGGAAAATAAACAGCCCATTTTTTAAAATAAGTTTTTTTAAAAAAAATTCCGCCGAAAAGGTGTTAAGCTCACCTTCCTAAATAAATTCGTATTTAATCGATTTATTGAAATACGAAATTTATTTTAAGTTCGTAAAATAGCTAAGTGTCTACGCTTCACGACGATGTAAAAATGAAATGTATAGAGTGAAATCTCGCTTTCCTGTAGCCCATTATGTCTCAAAATGACGCCATTTGGTCACAAAACATAAAATAAAAAATATTCTAATTCGAATTTCAAAAAAATCGCTTCGAGGTGCACTGGCTCTTGTGTAGATACACCTATGTACCAAATTTCGTGGCCCTGGGTCTATTAGCTTACTCGCAACACGAGCGAAAGACATCCCCCCCACACACAGACTCTTTGTTTTATTATATGTAGAGATTATCGAATTTCTTAAGAGTTTTGTAAAATTGGGATTATAATGCTTGAATTATCTGCGAAAAGTTCGCAAACGTTTTTGATCACAATTTTTATACATCAAATAATTTTTATCGGTTAACAAATTACTTAATATTTTTTAGAACAGTCAAATTGTCAAAAGATTGTAAATAAAAATTATAGGTAACACAAATTAAAAAAAAAAAATCCTGAAGTTATCTTCCATGAAAGAAGTACACTAAACAAAATAAACATTAGGTTTTTAGCAAACATATAGAAATATGAACGAGTATGATGTAAGTATTTAACCCATAAACAAATTACAGCATTGGAATATAAACTTACCCCTCACCAAGAAAAATTCAAAACATACCTAAAAAGAGGGGAAAAAAAGATTATTTCAGTTAATATTCGCAGCAATTTACTTTAATAACAAGAAGCGTACTTAAATATAAAAATTAAACATTCATAGAAAAAGTGTTTACAGAGTAAAAAGATCTGTTTAAGATAATATCTACTGTAAATAATTTTCATATAATTTAACCTGTGAATATTCATAAAACAGAGCTGAATAATTAAAAAAAAATTCAAAATATAAGCAGGAAATCATTTACCTCCTGTGAGTTATAACTGGGCAATAATCAACGTGTAATAATCATACATAATAATGAAGAATGCATTTTAAGTAATTAACCAATATGTTTAAAATATCTCTCTACAGAAAAATGAAAATTTTAGAAATTATTTTCGACGAAGAATTAGTTAGCATAAAAAAAATCGTAATGTTATGAACCAGATTAAAAAAAAAAAAAAATCTGAAAGGTTTCAGATTTTAAGGGTTGCGCAAAAGGATTTGTTAAGGTGTTTTACGCTCTCGCTGACCTCGCAATCTAAAAGTCTGTTGTCTCGTTCCTTTTTTTTTTTTTAACTAACTCCTTTTTTTTTGTCACATACAAATGAGCATCCATATACAATTCAACAGCAAAATTACAAAAATTACAAAAATTTTTAAAGCGGCATAGCAGTATACGTTTAGTCCCGATGTTGAATTAAGTGTTGGCATACATTTTTCTGTTTCTTTTCAGTTTTTTCTCAGTTCATCATATCAACGTTAAATATTCTTCGTAAGATGGCTTTACAAAAATATTTTTTTGCCCTTTTTATTATTGACGTTTTGCGTGTTTTAACTTATTTCTTAAATATCACGTTCTTGGCACTTACGCCACATAAAATTCGATTCAACGGTAAAATCACAAAACATTTAAAAACAGTATATCTTTACAATTTCCGATAGACAGTCTCGTGCACTGGAGACAAAAATGTTTTTCCCGTACAGTGTTGCCACCGCACCCTTCGAAATCATTAAGTTTGTTAGTAAAAAAATCCGTTTTAATCCTGTTAATGAAAAAAACCCCGGATTTGACAAATTCGGGTTTTTTTTTGCTCCAGGTGTTCACGTTCGGGTGGAAGACTACGTTATTCAAAATTTGATGGCTCTAGGTATCGTTGTTTTATCGGAATACGAGAAACATGCATATGTTCATGCAGACTCTTTATTATTTAATTTCTTTAAATATAATAACAGAATGATAATATTTGGTGGCAACTTGAAAATAAATACGCCGTTTATGGTCATTCAATGCAAAATGTCATTTCGAGATTCATATCCTGTTCGGAACTTATGGGCTAGAACAAGTTTTCGTCATGAGCCAATCTTAAAAAAGAACAGTTATGAACTAATTATAACCCAATAATTATAAACTAATCTTAGGAAAAAATCAATGTTTAATAATGCTTCATAATGAGACGTATAATTACAAACCATTATTATGAAACATGTTGTTGTGTATTGGTAGGTGGGGCAACTTACAAAATGTACTTACTGGAGAAGTAATCTCTTAACTACAATAATTTTACTAAAGAAATATTGTAAAAATATGAGAAGTAATTTTTTAAGAGCTTTTAAAGAATATTTACGTTAACGAGATAATAAAAACAATATATGAAACTTAATTTTTTACGGTAATTTGCGTCATTTCCATTTGAAACATTAATTGCTACTATAAAGAATAAGTTTTAATGTTTGTTATATTTTCATCACCACAGACGATCAAAAAGACTTTCGTTGCAGAAAAATATTTCTGAACTGTGTAGATTATATTCTATAAAAATTTCCTTCTAACTGAAATTGATTCTTGGAAAAGTATCGGAGGTATCTATAATCAACGAAAATCGCCCACAAGCAGAGAAAACGAATGAACATTATAAAAATAAAAATAAAATAAATAAAAATGAAAGTCGGCATACATTTCTTCTCCTCTTTTTACCAATCGTAAAGCAACACGGTAGCAGAAACTTTTATCTTAGATTGTGGAAGAAGAGGTATTTGGAAGGGGGGGGTTAGAATAACCAGTGAAAATGCATAGAGGACAAAGAAGAAAAACTGAAATTCGCCCTTTTAAAAACTAGGTATTCCAAACGTTTGAAGGCTGGAAAAGTGCCAAAAAAGATTTTAAAATAACAAGTAAATAAATAATAAAAAATGTTACGTTGCCAGCTTGTGATTACCAAAAAAGCCAGACTTCCGAAAATTGAATTTCAAATAAATAACTAGGAAGCGGTGGCAGACGCAGATAGAAGCTTCTCTGCGACGCTAGAACTTTTTCTCTGCTTAAGGAAAAACGGAGAAGAATATTTTTTATAAATACTGAGTTCGAAAATTTACGAAACGGGTTTATTTTCGATTAATAAGTACGTAGAAACAGAAGGAATATGCCTTTAGGATGCAGACATTTCTTGGAAGGTTAACTTCCAAACAAACATGAGAACAATTTGGGAACTGTGTTGTATTGTGTTGCGTTTTTTTCCCAAATTTTGTCTCATAAAGATGGAAAAGTTTTAAAAATTTATTATTTATTTGTTTATTATGTTTACTTTTGCTTAAAATAATTCGTTTTTGTTCTGCGTCAAGAATTCGAATTCTTGCACAACAAATAACGAAACAAAAATTCCTCAACCCTAACAAGGAATTTAAATAACAATGGAACATTTTTTAGTTAAAAAATGGCGCAACAGGCAAGCAATCTCAAAAGGTGAGCGCATTTCTATAGTTAAATTTATAGCTGCAAGCAACCTTGAAACAAATTTCTAGACTCTCAAAAATATACCTTCATAAATTTAAAATGGGATAATTTGGGGGAAGTTAAACATATACATATATTGTCTGAGAATCTCTAATACATTAAAAATAATAAAAGCATAAACAAGGTGGACATGAAGTCGTACAAAGGTAATGCAAAATTAATATAATTTTAAATTCTGTCATTGGACCTTGTATTGCTTTCTAAATCTGTACAGACAATTATTTTCTAAACTGAGTCGGGAAACATGAAAAAATAACCCACGGAATTCAAACCATGGCTTTTCCACTTGTTAGCTGAACGTGCTGACCACTTACACCATGACTGCACTCAGGGGAATGCGATATTTTTAAACATTCCCCTGCACTTAAAAGGCTTTGAATATTTCACCACGCTAAGCCTTTTCTGCTTATGAGTCTCTGATGTATTTAAAAAGCAACTATTAAAATGTGATGAATTGGTAAAGGACCTCTGGCCACTGGTGTGAAGAAGCACGAGACCTGGTCGTCTACATCCAAGCAATGGCAGCTTATCTGAGTTCGATGAGTTTGAGTGCAATCGTACTCAGGCTGTCGTAACGGAAAACGATAATTCCTGAGGATATATGCAAACACCAGTCTCTCTAAGAAGACTATCTCTACGGAAAACTAAATTTATCTAAAACCGCAGGTGGCTGTTATACAGCAAATTTACTAGCATATACACACACACATACACTTGCAACTAAGTGTAACTTACGGCAAATCCTTGAATAGATGCGTAAGCTATTAATCTCTATGTCTAAGATGAAACAGAACTTAAGAAAAGTGTAAAAGAGCCTTTTATTAAGAACTCATATATAACAGAAGGCACGTTTCGTGCTTAGAAACCAGCCAACATTTCTGGCATCACCCAAAAGTAATGAATTCAGATTAAAACCAAGTTAAACTTTAAGTTAGCTTGTAAGGTTTTAGTTAAACTAACAAAGTTTTATTTTAATTTGACTCTGTCTATTTCTTCTCATTTCAACTTCCCGTTAGAATAAGCGCGCGTTTCAGCTTTGTGCTAATCTGAAGTGGAGCCAAGTAGTATTTAAACGAAAGGTAGAAACCTTTCAGAGTGAGAGAGCTTTTAGTCTCAGACCACTGTTATTCTATTCAACGTTCGCCTGATTAGCTAGTATTTAAATTCTAAGCCGTAGCGCTGTTACGTGATTGCTTATTGAAATAATTCCAAGTGCGTCAGTATTAGTTAAATCTTGCTACGCACCATTTAGTTTAGAGACCAACCTCGCATTATAGCTCTGTGAGCAACGACTATGTAATTTCCATTTAGCTTTAGTTTAAATTAATTTGATTGTTCATTTTAGACCCAAGCGCGGTCGTTATTTTCTGTATCCCTCCCGAGTTGGGAAGTGGCTGTAAATAATTGTGGTTTAATAAAAGAGGATTTTAAATCCCTCTGAAGTGCAGTTATTCTACCACCGAACATAGCTGCATTCAGCTCCCTGTTCCAGATCAGGATTTAAGGAGTTCACAAAGATGTTTGCCAAGAATATGCACCGAACACTCAGTCCTGACAAGCTAAAGGCTACACAGAAATGAATAACTCACAAGTTTGGCTCGGACCTAAGCCGACGTGACAAGCACTATTGGCAAGAATAAAACAACGCCGCAGACACAGAGCTATCGTAGAGTTTCAACTAGTAACGTGGCTTTTAGCAGGCGGAACACGCGCTGATTAAATAATCTAACACTTTCGTTTAAATCTCTTTCTACCTCATTTGAATACCCACGAACTAAAATTTAGCATTTTGGCAGAAAAACGGAAAAGCAGAACGGCAGCAAAGCTACTTAATAACTGGTTTGATAAAAATAAATAAATCCTTACGATGTATTTTCTTTTTGCGAAAAATTCGGCGGTTTTGTTGCGAAAAATTCGGCGGTTGCGCCTGTATGTAAGCTTTCCGGCATAGCACTAGGGTTGCCATAAAATAGTGTATGGTAGGGTTGCCAGATTGGCGACTTTATCGCCCATTTGGCGACCAAATCGGCGATATCCCATGGTCCAATCGGGAAGCTTCTAGAATAACTTCCTGTCGAGATATTTCTCGAAACATGTGGAACTTAAAGAAAAGCTATATAAACCCTTGCGTTTCTGAGAGCAAGCAGGTTGCAAGAAGATTGTGAAGTAGTTGCGAGTAGTTGTGAAGAGTGTGATTAAGTGTGAGGTTGTGAGAATAGCTGCTCACTGCGAGTGCTAAGCTACGCGAGAGTTCTGTGAACGGAAAGCAATCGAGATAGTGCTTTGTCGTGAAGCTATCTTTACAGTATAGCTTGACAGTGGATTGGTGATTGTTCCACGGTGTTTTATTATAAGTTTAGTGTTGCCGTGAAGCTACCTTTACAGTTACAGCCTGAAGCTGTGTTGCTGATTGTTTCAGCGTATTTATTGTAGATTTTCGACGCTTTTAAAGGTAATTTTGGAACTGTGCTGTAAATAGTGATTCTTGTAAATAAATTGTGCTTTTTATTGTTCTGCATCGTGTTTTCATCGGATACTCTCAAATCCACGAACCCGTATAACGCAACAATATTGATATTTAATTTTATTAAAATTACATAAATCGGTGAAAAACATGTCCTCTCAAAAAAATTCTTTCGCATGTTTCACATCTTTTAGTACGTCTTACGTACACCGTTCTCCTTTTCCAAAGAATTCAAGCAAATTAATACTTCATGAAATTAAAGAGTTTTATCAATATTGAAAATCAGTTACCGCTATATTACTACTATTACCCATACACATTGCACAATGGGGGGGGGTATAACAAATTTTTCAATATTTTGATTTCGATGGACTTAGAAAGACTTAACAGTACTAAGAATATTCATCAGACTCTAAGCATTCCTCGTTAAGTTTCTCAAAGAATCTCAATCACAGTTCTATTTTTGTAGCTTTCCCTCATCCTCAGTTCCCCTCCCCGTTTAACTTTTTCTTCTTCAAACACAGTCTACTTTTAATTTTATATTGTTTACATATTTGACTTCAATATTTTTTTTATTTTTTCCAAAGAAGTGACGGGAAAACGGATTATTGAAATGAAATTTCCTTTTTTAATTTTTATATCGGATAAAGATACGTTAAGCTCATAATTTTAACGTGATACGAATTTTCGCAATTTTTTTCTTAAATTTCAGGGGATTTTAAAAGATTTCGCGAATATCTCATTTTTCCAAAACTGTCGAATAAATTCGCGTATTGCGGAATGTTTCTTTTCATGTTTAAAGCTTTCCTTAAAATTGTAAGATTACTTCTATATTTGAACATATTTTAAGCTACATTTCGCAAGAACTTCCGCATAAATACAGTGCATTTTGTTCCACTTTGTAATTCAATCATATCAACAGCTAATATTACATTTTCGGACTAACGTTTATATAAAATAGTTCGAATGCTTTGAATTAATCATTAAATAATCTATTTAAAATAAACATATCATGAAAGCTTTGCAAGCTTTCTCCCAAAACTTGCCGAGTAGAACAAAATTTGAGAATAAATGACAACCATTTCTTTTATTTATGAATTTTTTGCTATTCATACAAAAAAAAACTTTACAACAGAAAAAAATTCATACGTTTATAAGCAAATAATGATACAATTCTTTATTTCTTCCCGCATTTCAGTGACGTTTCGATTTGAATATTATTTTTAGCCTTCGAGAAAAATTACTGGAAACTGTTTTCATTACGGATTGTAGATATTAACCGGCCAGTCGTTTATTTACTTAATCGGGGCGATATTGTTTTCTTTTGAAATTAATATTCAGTTATCACAAATAAGACATGCAATTTTATTGCGCACGACACCATGATAGTTATATAATTCCCGATTTATCTTGAAAAGCCCATCTTTTTTCGTACACTTTTCTTTCATTCTTTTTTAAAGATATGGTTTACAGTTAAGACTCTTAATTAAAATAATAAATATAACTTTATTCACAGTTTTAATTCAGAGGGAGAAACTTTCGTAGGATTCTGTCAAACGTTACGCACTAAACTAAACGAAGATCTAACAACAAACACAAAAAGATTTGTTTTTATTGAGATGTATGTTAATCTGTCTCCATCTATGCAATAATATATTCTGCGCAGGTGTGAATCTAGCTAGCTAACTAGTGTCTTGATTGCCCTTTTTCCATTTAGGTACTCATCAGCCTGTTGCATCCCGTTGATCGAATTTAAAATTTAAAAAAATAAAAAATAAAAATCCGAAAGCTTTCAGATTTTATATGTCGCACAAACGAGCGTTTATTTAGCATTTTGTGTGTTACCTTTATTTATTAACTATGATGTTCTTCGCACTTAAACCATAAAATTCAGTTCAATAGCAATATCACATATTAATTTAAAAAGAGCATATCTTTAGAATTTCCGATACACAGTCTCGGGCGCTGGAGATAAGGCTTTTTTTCCTTTTTTTTCCCCTCCAGACAGTGTCGTCATTGCTCGCTTTAAAATCGCTGAGTTTGTTAATCAAAAATTCGTTAAAGTTTTACAATATATGAAATAGGTCATAAAACAAATTCGAGATTCCAAATTTGGCTTTCTAGATGCTAATATTCGAGTGGAGGACTACGATATTCAAAATTTGATGTCTCTAGGCACAGTTGTTTTTTCACAGTGCGAGAAACATGCGAACATGCTACGATGCTAAATATGTTTTTAGAAACTAATTGGTTTATAAATTTCAGTTTCAATTTAAAAATATATAATTTTTTATTTAGTTACACATAATTCATTTGTTTTATCGCTTCGTTTCTGGTATATTTTTTTGCCCAGAAATGAATAAACCTTTCACTGAAAATATTTCCCGAAATTATCAATGCAAATTCTTGACCCTGAAACAAACGTGAAATTTCACTGCTTACACAACGACCGCACTATAAATTTTACCGTTTACCTTCCACAATAAAATCACGCTCCTAATTATTTTTATAATATTGCTTTAGGTTTTAAAAATTAAATTATTTTGCGTACGATTATTATAAAACAAAAGATTTATCTGAAAAGAAGGTGAACAAACTTTTCCGTCATTATTTTAAACACATATTACTGCTCTTAAGCGCAGTGCTAAGATTCGATAAAGATGAAATTTACTTGAGCAAGGAAATTGCTTAAAAGATAAAAATAACATTGATATTAAACCTAAAAACGTTCTGGTTAGAAAATTTTCCCATATATTTCAGTTCCATAAATACTAAACTGCAATTTTATACTAAATTACAATTTTTTTCTAATAATATAAAACCGAAGAAAAATAATTTTCTAAAATTAAAAATAAGGCTATAGAATAACTGGAATGTACTCCAGATAAGCAATATCTACAGCTAAAACAAAAACGCAGACAAACAGGTCCAGTTCTATTTAAAAAAAGAATGAATTTAATTACAAAGACAATAACTGGAATAATTTAATGGCAATTATTATTTTCTTAAATTAGATTCCTTTAAAAAATTACTTCTGATTTCGTAATTTCTTTGTCATCGTCGCTTCGGGTTCAATTTGTTAAAAGAAAGCAACAAAAAATTACATGCAGTTTTTTTTTCTATTTTGTTTAAAAAAAAACAGAGCGCAATTATTTCGAAAGTCATTAATTAAAGACAAAGTGAATGTTCCTAAACTTTAAACCGTATTTAATTGTCAATTAATGAAGCGATTTAAAAAATAGTAAGACTGGGATTTTATAATTGCTATAATAAGTCTGAAAGAGGGAAAATTGTATGTAACGATGATAAACGAATAGTTAAAAATATTTCTTAGAAATCTAAATAACTCTCGTAAAAGTTTCCTAATTCTATGAGATTTTATTGAAAGGTAAAAAACGTATACAGGTAATTATCATTCTTTCGAGCTTAATTACGCTTCTTTCAATACGGTCAAAGTGGAAGCTTCAGCACTTAACTATAATTTAACTATTTAACTATTAAAAAAGCTTACTACTAATAAAAAAAGTATAACACTGAAGGCACATTCACATGAAACTCGAAGATTGGATCAAAGGCATCTACACTCACGTTTGTGAAAATTGCAACACCATGAAGGACTTACGCGAGTGAGCTGAAATTTTCAGGAAATGCAAAGTAGCGCATGATATGCAAATGATTAGAATTGCAAATCCGTAGCGCATGCGTATGCTGAGCAGCGCCCTCTGAACGGCTGATGGATCCGAATAAATAGACGGCTGTAGCGAGGCGTGTATGGTTATCGGTGGTTATCTGCTAGTGGTAAACGTTAACTCAATCTGTACTTATGCCTCGTCGACGAAAGAGAGCGAGATTTGAACAACTTACAGAGTTTGAACGAGGGAGAATCATCGGCCTTCGTGAAGCTGGATTGTCGTATCGTGCAGTAGCCTCTCGTGTGCAGCGTAACAGCAGCACAGTGATGCGCGTTTGGAAGCAGTGGACGGACGAGTGTCGGACAACTCGGAAATCCGGGAGTGGACCCCGAAATGTGACGTCAGCTCGCGATGATAGACACCTGGTCCGCATGGCGCGGACGGACCGTACAGCTTCCTCTAGACAATTGGCAGCACTGTGGTCAATAGCTACAGGTGTTTCATTGTGTGCTTCATCAATTCGTAGACGTCTGCTGCAGTGTGGACTGCGCGCACGGACTCCTTTATACAGGATCCCCCTAACGCACGACCATCGCCGCCTGCGGCTACAATGGGCCAATCAGCATAGAGACTGGCGTGCTGATTGGCAGCATGTCGTGTTTTCTGACGAATCCCGCTTTAATTTGTGGTACCATGATGGCCGCATTCGTGTCAGACGCTATGCCGGTGAACGCCACCTTCCGGAGTGCATTATCGAACGCCACAGTGGACGAACACCCGGAGTTATGGTCTGGGGCGCCATAGCATATCATAGACGATCTCAATTGCTACGAATTGTGGGCAATCTGAACAGCAACCGGTATATCCGTGAAGTTCTACAGCCCGAAGCTGTTCCCTTCCTTCAAAGCTTGCCAGGCGCTGTATTTCAACAGGACAATGCCCGCCCTCATACTGCTCGGATTGTTAAATCCTTCTTTGCAGCGCAGCAGGTACAGCTTCTTCCTTGGCCTGCGTGTTCCCCGGATATGTCGCCAATTGAACATGTGTGGGATGTCATTGGTCGGCGTCTTGCTCGTGATCCTCGTCCTGTTGCGTCTGCAGACGAACTTTGGGTACGCGTACAAACGATATGGAATGCTCTTCCTCAGTCAGACATTCAAACTTTGTTTGACTCCATGCCACGTCGTGTAGCAGCACTTATTGCGGCGCGTGGTGGCCACACAAAATACTGATTCTGATCTCTTGTTCTTGTTTGTTTGCTTTGAACATTTAATCATTTATTTGTACCACTACCACTCAACTGTGTATTAAATTGCATTCAATTATGACGATTCCTTCTTGGTGTTGCAATTTTCACAAACGTGAGTGTATACAAGCGGAAAAGGAATGACTATGGATTCATGATAAATTCTTCTGACAAATAACGAATTTTGAAACATACATGAGGTGCGATTAAATAGGTTTCTCCTCAAAAGAGTGCTGCTGTATTGTTTGAGGATTCATAAACAGTCCAGAGGTCTGATAAACAGAGCGATAAAGTCATTATTTACGTACGAAGTGCTAATTTCGATTATATCGATTGTCAGTTTCAAGCAAATTTTGAATCTAACAGTTACAAACAAAGAGGACGTAACTGATTTATTTTCTCCTAGAAAGCGATGATACAGAAAATTCTCTTTCGTATTATAAATTTCTCAATCTACAACAGAAAGCCTACGGCATAGTCTTTCACTACGCGCCGCGCATGGTCTACCTTAAATCCGAGTCTGGACAAGGTTGTCTCAATTCAAAACTGTTTCTCATCCTCTATGATTTTAAGGGCTATCACGCATTAAAGAATTCGAACTAGGCACTAAAAATGACTGAAAGCCATCATCGAGAGCTAATGTGATGAAATGTATTCAGGAAATGAAATGAAATGTATTCAGGATCCGTAATTTGTTCACTGTTATTTATGCTACAGTTCTCCAGTCTGCCGTGAAGGCTTTGCAGTGTTTTTTGGACTATAAAATTTGTTTAGTTGCAATTATTTACTGCAATACCCTGAATTCATCACTATAGCAAAATTTTTTAAATCGACGCTTTAAATTTTAGATAGTTGTAGAAAACGTTAGTCGCATACTGAAAAGTTTGAAGAGCATTTTGGAAGCTCAACGTCTTTTTCTCGAGAAATCAGAAGATCGAGAAACATTTGTTGAAGCACAATCGTAGAGTCTCTGGCAATGTGTGACGCTGCTCCCTCTTGCCGGAACTTTACACCATTGACTGAGGAGCTACCATGCGGTACTGTCCAACAATCCATGATTATGCTTCTATTTGTTTCAAACGTCTTTCGTTCGTTTGGTTTTTTAAAAATGAGGCATCGTATCGCAGATATGTTTTCCTTATTTTCATTATGCGATTACTTTTTCTGGAACTATCTTAAATCTCAAGTATATTTTAATAAGCCTAGTTACAGAGACCAGTGTTCCATCAAGAGATTGCGATACAGGAAGAGGGGTTTTAAAAGCCCCTAGTTTCCAAGTCCCAGAGTGTTCCTGGTCAAAACTGAGGTGCAGCTGAGCAGAATCTGCACTGCTACCACTAAGGTGCCTGTATAGTGTCTCATACTCCCCTCCCATCTCTTTTTAGAAGAAAATATAAGCATAAAAACAACATTGGCGATTGTAAGGAATCACTTAAGGTTCGAAAAGAAATCGAGTAACTACAGATAGACGCAGACGTTTACTTACCGCTAACTGAATAGATCCCAGGTCTGCACCGCGAAACAGATGATCAGTCTCTTAGAAACAATCATCTCGAAATTAATTATATGTAAATTTTGTACATAATAATCGTTTACTACTTATGTCCCAACAAATTTATTATCTGCAGGAAAAAGTTTAAAAGTACCTCATTCTTCTGCGAATTATGAGAAATCAAGAAACGAATCAGTACATTGCCAAGGCTTAAGCCAACGACAGGTGCTCTCTTCTTCTTATAGTTATGCCGAATTTGTGTATCTGAGCTAAATCTGACTCAAGATTAGGAGGATAAACAAAAACAATAAAGAGTAACAACACAGTAACCATTTCAGGAAAGCAAATATGACACAACTGCAGATATATCAACCAAAGCAAGCAATGCAAAACCTGTATGACAAACTACAAGAGTATTGCACAAAGGATGAAGAACATCTGAAATATATGCTTTTCAATAACATGCAATTTTACTACGTAAGAGAGAAATGGCTCTATTACAAAAAAGAGTAAAGCGTAGCCATTTGTTTTACGGTAGAGGAGAATAAAACTAAAAATTTGTACTAAATTTTATAATGTTGGTTTCAATCGCAATAAAGTCAGAACCCTATTGTCTATCCTATATAAACCAATTTTCTTTTATTAATGAAAGCCTGATAGTACCAACACCAAAATTAGGATCTTTACCTGCAGAATAAATTGCAGTATCAATCTTCTAATGCTTGAAAAAGGGTACAAAAATTATTCCCGTGCATATAATATCCTCCGATTTTCATCCTCATTTCCCGTAAATAAGATTAGCAACCGACGATCCGGGAAAGCAAAGCCTTGCAGCAAGAAAAGAAAAAAACTTCACCTCAGCGATTTGTGAATAGTTTGCGTTTTTATGCGCCACCATTGGACTTCGAGGTAATTTTTTTCCCAGTCTGGCCCAGCATAAAGCTTCCAGAAATGAATCAATATGCAGAACGCGCAACAGTCGGATAGTTCACCCGCCGCCTTTTTTATGTATTCCTCCCTCGCCTACATCCCTACAGCAGCAGTTTTTGGGGTTCATATCACGCTTACCGCTACTTAATCAAGAGCTGTGGTTTGGCAAAGCATAGGAATAAAATCAGCTTAGCATACCGTAACTTTTACTCTGTGCGCAGTTTCAATGGCATTCGTTAAGAGAAATGGGCAATTTGCTGGCTCATCTCAACTGTTGTGATGCCACTTGGAATTGAATCTGAGACGAATGGAATGGAATGAGAACAGCCATGGCTATAGCGGGATTAAAGGCATGGTGGTTTCAGTTTGTTGTTTGAAGCTCGATTCTCTTCTATTCTCTTTACAAAGAAAAGATTTAAAAGCTTCTCCTATTATGAATGTTATTATGAATTATTCCTGAATAATTCGTCTTTGTTTTTATTTGGGGGGGGAGAATTAATAAATTTCAAAAAAAATAAATAATTTAAAATTACTCCTCCTTAACATGCCATGCCTATCCATGGTTTCAGGTAATTTTGCTCTTTCTCAGAAATGGTCGTCTTAGATTTGAATTATCTGATAATATCTAAAGCACACTACGAATACCTATTTCAGGGAGGTGACGCTTTTGTGCAAGACGTTCTAACAAAAACTAGCTGATATTCATGTTATAAGCGAAGACGACCACAAAAACGCCCATGCACTCAGCTGTTACAGTGAAGTTCGAACCCAAGTTGACTTTCCACAGTTCAGGAATCTTATCTACTGGGCCACTAATGTGCTGTTCGTCTTAAAGAGAAGATATTAAACACCAGTATTGATTTGAATTTTGGAAATGCTAGTGCTCGTTTGGAAATGCTCTTACAGGTGGTCATCTCCAGAAGGTTATTGAATATTTAATGCTGTTCAAAACTGAAAATATAAAGGCGAACTGATGAATCCTCTTCGTTGAATAAAATTTTAAGGCCACATTATTTTCACGTTTAAAGGAAAAGATAGCCAAACCTTGATTTTATTGGAGGGAAGACTAAAAAATATGAATTGCCATACGACTGTAGAAGACTTTTTGACACTTTCGACAAAACTATTGTTTTTTGGGTATTGTTCTAAAATATTTTGCGTATGGATATTTTGCTCCTTTCTATTTGGGTGGAGGTAGAGGTGGAGGCCTTTTTTTTCCAGAATCATTTACAGTGAATTCTCTCGTGGTGACCACTACTGAAATTCATCAATATTTAGCAGAATACGAATAAATATAGATTCTCTCTATTACCTGTCTTAGATGACCACTTCCACAAAAGAC
Source organism: Stegodyphus mimosarum (assembly GCA_000611955.2). Classification (NCBI taxonomy): domain Eukaryota; kingdom Metazoa; phylum Arthropoda; class Arachnida; order Araneae; family Eresidae; genus Stegodyphus; species Stegodyphus mimosarum. Next base: position 133,822 of record KK120857.1, read on the forward strand.
GAAAATCATGAATCATGAAGTTTTGCCTGAAAGAGAGTTCATTACATTTACGTTCTTTTTCTTTTGCCCAATTAGATTTAGGAAAATTGTGCTTTAATTTTTATTGAAATAAAATAAATTATATAACTAACTCTTAGTAAAAGCGTTCTTCTCCCAGTTCAACTTTTTTTTAATAACGCCTGATTGATTTGTTGACCAAGCATTGAAGAAAATTGCTTTAAATTGCTCCGGCTCATTGTGAGTTCCTAACTAAATTTAGATTTTCTCCAGACAGCAGTCTTCAAATAGAAGATCCGAGGCACCTTTGACACCGTGCTCGGAAATATGTTTCAGAGGTAAAATAAAAATATAAATTTTAAAATGTATTACACATTAAGAGATTTTACAATTGGCTTTGTATTAAAAATTTATAATTCGACTATTTTTTAATGCCTTCTGGTTGGTTCACTTATCAATGAAGCACTGACAAACATTCCTTTTAACTGCTCTGGTTCGTTGCACAGTTTCTCCCCAAAATAGAAATTCTTCTTAAATCTAGGCTTAACCTTCAAACAAAACGTCCATTGCTCTGTTCAAATCATACCCAAAAATATTTCCCAGAAAATTCTGCAATACGAACGAAATATATTTTACTGCGACATTCTGCCAAATGAATGTCACCTAAAACCGATAAGTTTCATGACAATTTCAGTTCTCCGTTACTTTGTTATCCGAGTTAAAAATCTCAAATTCTAAACTCGACATCGAAGGCGAAACTTCAACCATTAATTATTGATGACTGGCGGCAGAAGTTTATCCTGGATGCTTTTCATAACGAATGACAGTTGATCGATGTCCTTGAGGGCAGAGGATATCTTCCACGTGCATTATCAACGGCTTGGGAGATTTCTTGCGGGTCAGGAGCGAACCAAAAGCTGGGATGACTTCATGCCGGAGCTCCCGGATGAAGTCAGTTTACAAAAGAGAGCAAATTTACTATTTTTAATAAGTATCACGTCAAAAAGTTGGATGCGAGCTTGAAAGCTTTCGTCGCTTGAGCGTGACATTCATTTCGCAGTCCTTTCACGAATGAATTTTTAGAAAGTGGGCGTAATTTATTCAGCATATTAAGAAAGGTAATGCAATCCAAATTTAATGCCACAGCAATATAGTTGTTGCATCTGGAACATTGATTCAATGTTTTTACTTCATGTAACGCAAATACGATGGGAACGCAGAAAGTGGAGTGTCAAAAGAGTACCAAAAGAATGAAAAGAGATCCACGGTTCTAGAAAATTCTTGTCATTTGGGAAGATGGTCATTTTAGAGAACTGATATGCAATATTGGTGCTTAATTATGTTTTTAGAAATATTGATCACTTTCAAAGATGCTAGCCCCAAGAAGGCGGCCGTCATCAGAAGATTCCCTACATTATTTACAAATTACAATGATCTTTCGGTAAAGAAATACCTTTCACATATAGATTTCTTGAAAAAAGCCTTTCACAAAAAGAACGGAATGGAAATTTTACAACTAATTCAGAAACATTCTTCCATGTCATTAATGCACGTAGTTCCATTTACAACTACATTCTGCATCATATAAATGTTATTAAGTCCATTTTAGCTGCAGAAGATTTTAACATTTCTACAAAATAGCAATTTTAATCCCGGGAGAAATAATTATACGGAACTGTATTTTAAATCTTCCCAATTTGCCAAAGTACTTTTAATTTTATTTATAATTATACGACACCGAGTCTTACAATCGTGCAGTCTGCAAACCAATTACCATTCTCAACGCAATTAGCCAGCAAAAGACTTTATCAAACAGCTTAACATTATTTTCCTGCAGACACTTTCCTGGGACCTCTTCCAGCTCAAAATAAAAGATGTACAGGCAATTAGAAGAAATTATTCGGTTAAGATGGGAGACAAATACCACGTTTCAGTGGAAACAAAGACAGACAATAAAACTAAATACGACTAGGTCAACTGAAACGATAATGAAGTTTGAAGTGCACAGACAACAAAAGCCCCGAAATTTAAATCATTTAGAAACAGCTCGAGCCATTTCTCTCTCAGCCATTAATTGGGAAAGCACTTTTCGGCGATCCACTTAAGAGATCTCGAAGAGTAAGGCTAAGATTTCCCAGCATGGAAAATATTTTGAGCTGGCTCTCACACAAAACGTGTCTAAACGAGCTCCGATTCGCTAGGCTAATCCTTACTAATTAAATTCGGTGGACCCCTGGAGGGGCCGTTACTCGTCAAGCCAAAACTCGAGCTTTCCCAGCTATGGTTACTTAAAATGACTTAATGAAGTGAATCGAAGCACCCCGAGTGTAAAACCCAACTAATTAGCCCAGCACCGTTTACGAAAAGGGTTTCTTTTTCTTGATGAATTATTTGTCTTTTCACCAACGGTCATAAGAAACGAATGGGTAAAAGAAGTGGCTATGATTTCGTTTTATTGAACTTCTGTTGAATTTTTATTTCTAAAGCTCTTCAATTAAGAAGCTGCAGCGACGATAAGTTTTATTCTTTATACCTCGTTAAGCTTTCCATCGCTACTGGTGTTTGTAAGAATTTCGTCGTTTCGTTCACCATAAGCTATAGGTAGGTCATTAAATAATGCCATCTGATGAAATTGGCCCATTCAGGGATCCAACCAACATCACTTAAATATCGTTGAAGTTTTCTTTAAGATACTACGCTTTTGTTACAATGAATTTCATTAAAAGGACCAACTATGGTAAATTTGATACTCCTTTATAGGTGATGATCAATAGCATTGTTCATTTATGCTTTCTGGACATGGTCGTCGGAGGCGTTCGCCAGGGCAGAGTTCATTTTATTTTATACAAAGAAACTCCTCACCTCTTATAAAGATCCACCCTTTTAAACTCACCGCTTCTGAAAATAGCGTGCTTTTCTGAGAACGTAAATAAGCACTGGTATTGAATATCATAATTATATTTTTTAAGGAGACTACATCCACAGTAAATGAATGCGATGGTGGTGGCATATGCTAGGGTCGAATAAGCATCACTCATATAGGGCTATTAGCGCTTTTATGGTATTAGTCAGACAGTGAAAGGTTCTCGACCAAGGTTATTCTCCATACGGGATTTCCACCTACTCATCGGAGTTGATCTACTTCAGGCCAAACCCCAGCCGAGGGCTGAGATGACAATACAGGCAGCATTATTGTGTTACTAATAAATAATAATAATAATAATAACATGAGCAAGCAAGGCTCTTCAAGAACGTACAATTTTTTAGCAAAGAGACATTATAAAGGTGCTGTACTACTAATAAACAGAACAATGCAATACATAAAGTGGAGACAGGGTATGTGCTATGTAATATAAATGCACATTATTGTACACAATAAAAATGCACATTACCGTAGACAATAAAAATGCACATTTCAATTCCCTGTATACTTCTGGGTTGCATAAAATACATGTTGAAATTAAGAATGAGATAATACCACTTCTCAGAAATTCTGCTTACTTTCAGAATACAGAGATTTAGTTTCATTTATTAAAGCAAAGCACTTGAGATGCCTTCGCGGAGGACTTTCTAAGGGAAACTGTCTCGTATACACGTTACACATGGAGAGAACAACGAAGACGCCAATGCAGACAGCCGTTCACCGGCATACGAACCGCGGACCGAGCTACAAGTGTTCAGCGATATTACCGCTCGGCCGCTGTCGGGTTCGGAATACAGGAAACCCTCTCATGAAGACCATCTTTCAGATAAACAGAGATTCCTCCCACGCAGATTACCTTTCCCAAAACAGCACCTCTGAAAAAGACCAGTATTTTTGAGTACATAAACTAATATTGGTATTGAATGTCACCGATAGTCATGTTTCCTAAGGTGACCACCTCAACAGAAAATGAAAATTATTTGGATCTGGAACAGTTGTTATAGGGAAGCATTCACTATATCAATGAATAATTATTACAATATTTACGAAAAATATAACCAAAAAGATTGCCTTCGATAATGGCTCAAAATTAAGGACTATCGCTTTTCTCTGTCTTGTACGCAAACACAGCAGAAGGATGTCTTGTACTTTCAGAAGACATTCTTATTATTAGACTTAGCGAAAGTGGGAAACGTCATAAATCAAATGTGCCTCATCAGGATTCTAACTACGGACTTTCCAATGCCAGGTAAAAGTGGTAATTCCTGGAGATCTATACCAATAATTTAGCAAACATTTTTACGATTGAGGATTGTTAACTAGCATTTCGAAATGTCTACCAGAAACTAAGTAATAGCACAAATAGTAATTAATAGGAAACTAAATAAGATATGTATTATATATTTTTTCCTGAAATTTACATTAGCAAACCAATCAAATTCTGGAAATATGTTCAACACCGTTGTAGTAGATCGAGATTACGATTTAACTGGACAATGTTTTATATATTAGATATCATGCATATATACATTTTTCTCTATTAAGCAGAACAGTTAAAGAAAAAATTCTGATCTGTACACCAGACTTCCTTGTACGGAATATTAAATTATACGCATTTTTTCCTGCATTTCATTTAAACGTATTTCCCCGAATTCCATTAGAGTTATATTTCTCATTCAATTAATTCAGTTCTCACTTAGCGACAAGGCAAAAATCCATAAAAACTCAAAATATATATATATTAAATAATGAAAGACATATAAAAACATAAACCACCAAATACGATTAAAACAATGAAAAAAAATTTTTTTTTTTTTTTTACAATTAAAATTACAGTGTCTACGCAAAAACCAACGATTCGGCCAGCGGGCAAGCAGGCAGATTTTTCGCGCACAAAACTGAAAGTTTACTTTTGGTCTCACTCGGCAAAAAGACAATGAAGACATAGAAACTTAATTTGTTGTGGACGTTATGCTGAGTTAACATATGGGATAATTTAATAACTTAAGTCATTATTACTCAATGGATTAGGCATAATTTAATTCTCAATAATAAAAGAAGACGTTACTTTGTTGTTGCGACGTTTAGTTTCTCTAGATTGGCAGCAAATCCACTAATCTGTTAAGTTTTAAATGTGAACAAATATGGCTGCTATGGTAAAAAATCAGACTTAGCCGCGCTTGAACAACTTTTAAATTGTTGATAATTCTACAACTACAACATGCAGGTTAACTAAAGGCATAAAACCTTAACCGGAAGCTAAGAACAACATAATTCAATCATCTTTAAAGCAAAAAAGGCCCAATTTACAAACATATAAGAATAAAAAAGCTAGCTCATTGAGCCGAGTAACAATGTGGATATATTTTCTTACTTTATGTCTTTACTGATATTTTTCAGCTGCTTAATGCGCGAAAATGCTAGGCAAATTTATATTTTGTTTTTTAAAAAAAATGTTTCGTAATTATGAAATATATACATATTTACATAACTTTCGGTGCGGCCGATTGCAACCAAAATAGGAGGTACACATCTGCATGTTATAGCAGTCCTATATACGAAATTTCAACGTTCTGATGCCACTCGTTTTTGAAGTATGCGAGATACATACGTACGTACGCGCAGACGCCACGAAAAAATCTGTTCTGAATCCATCTTAAATCAGTTTTATAATTCGTTTGGGGAAAAAGATTCTTTATTCTGTCCTTACGCAAAGATGTCAAACAAAAACATCATTAAATTGCATTTGAAAGTGGTCAAAATGGATATTTTCGTTGAAATTCGATACCCGGAATTTTTCGCCATTACAATATTTCCTTTTTACGTCGTACAAGGACGTAGAAAAATGATTATTCGACACTGAATGTGTTTGCCTGTACCGAGATACAGCAAGCTTCGGGAAACGCCTTTTTGCCGCATTCCAGAACTACAGCAAAACTTAGGATAATTCAGATTTCTAGCTTTGGTTGTAGAATGTGAATAATTTGGAGAAAAGGAAGCATAAAAATTACTTAAAATTCAATAGAAACAATTATCCTATAAAAGTTTAAATAGAATAAAAAAATAATAGTGAAAACATTTGAATTTATTTGACTTTCGAAAAGTTTTAGAAATTACCTTAAATTTTCCGAAATCTCAGAAAATAAACCCAAATTCGCAAAAATAATGGCAGAAATTTGCGTCGCAATAAAATTACTACCTGATCATAATAACGGAAATTTCTCCTTTTGTGCTTTTTCATGCTTTTTATTGATAATCATCGGAATCATTACCAGAAATTATATAGTCTATTTTTCTGTCCTCAATAATATAAAGTAACCTTTTACCTGCACAAACTATATGTTTCTGCAACTATCTAAGCATTTTCGATTATTTAGCAAGAAGATTCGTCAAATCACAAAAGAAATATTTTCTAAAAAACGCAGAGTTCTTATAGATGCTACCGACATTTCTACCTGGAAATGATTGATGTGGTTTCATAACTTTTTTAAGTTCCTTTTTCTATTGAACACATAATTTCGATTTCAATTTTAAAACCTCCATCCTTCTAACATTTCGTTCCATTTTAGATTCCCTTGAGCTATTGCTTTGGTTTTAGAGAATTTATTAAACTTTTTAGTTTATTTCGATCCAGAACTTTAATTTTTAAAAGAAATGTGCGAAATCATCAATAGGAGGTAAATATCGGTTTTGTTTATGACACAGAAAGGGGTGCAGATTTTTTTGACATCGAAAAAAATTCTAAATGAAGTGGCGCCTGAGCTACAAGGTGGTGGACGATAATTCGTCACCACCATTATTCTGCGATTGGGTTCCCTAATCCCCAGTCGCCCTTTAAAAGGGGTTTATTAAGTTGCTGTATTAACTATATTAAGTTGCTGTTATTGTTCTTGCAAGGGGGGAAAGCCCCCGCCCCCCGGGCCGAAACCGGTTCAGCCATCAGGCCATGACAGGGGCCAACTCATCAAACAGTAACGGAAAGCGGCGAACCAGCCATGTTCCATCAAATTATTCAATCAAATCAAAATCCCTACGGCTTCTCTATTCTGATTAATTCTCATCATAATTTCTTCAGCTACTTATTTAAATTTCTCATAATTTTCAGAATCCCCATTTACTGGGATCCCCATTTATAGTACATCAAACTGGTGTCTCCGAATCTAGTAAAACTACAAGATTTAAGGAAGTGGCAATTATTACCTTTTACTTTATAAAATTGACAGTTTTCATTTTCTTAAAGACCAGATATCTTCAAATATGCTAGGAATCGTCCATGACCGGTAATAATTTGGTTCATGTCTATATTATTAAATATTTTTTTCCTTTTATCAATTTTCAAAAATCTGATATAACCATTATTTTTTTTCCCGACGATTCCCAATTTTCTTTCCATTCCACAAATATCTTCTCTTTCATAATATTTAACCACTTTCTTTTCGAATACAACACTTCAGTATCCTTCTTTCCCAGGCCTTGAGCAGCTTGCATTGCCAGCGTGTCCGCCTTCTCATTACCAACATGGGTCTTGATCCATGTAAATTTATGTTACGTATTTCAGCCAGAAGTTTGAGATCATTTTTAATTTGGTTTATTAATAAATAATCATATTGCGTATTAGAAATTGCGCATAAAGCACACAAGAGATAGAAATAAATATCTATTTTATGTCTGTAAATCAAGTTTTCTTTAATCCATAAAAAATTGTTCTAATCTCAGCTTGAAAAACTGAATTCAATGGATTTAACGTATATTTTTGGTACTTGATTTCTGTTCCATACACACAGATCACACATGAACAGCCAACTCCATTGATCGTTTCTGATACATCTGTATAAATATCAATCTGACCTACATCCAAAAAGCTCTTATCAAATGTAATTATAGTCTTTTCGGCCGGATGGCGGTACACATCAGAATATTTATGAAAAAATTCCTTCTTTATAATCACCTCTTTAATCTCTAATTCATCAATAAAATCATTATCCAATAAAAATTTATGATAAAAATACCCGTACTGTATTGAGATAGGGCACACCGGCAAGACTACATGCCACTTCTGTTGAAACTGTTCTAAATACTCTAGTGACTGCCAGCATCCAGCTTCTCTGCATTGTCCAGTTTTTTTGTCTCAGCTTTATTAGCCTTCCCCCCTCCGCGCTTGGACACCCCATGCACCAACACCATACATAATTTTAGGAGTAATGACATTTCTAAATAAAAACCCCAGTGTGGTACTCTTTTGAGCAATAACATCAGATGAAAATGCATTTTTATAATATTTTAACATATCGTTAGTCTTCCTTTGAATACTTTTAAAATGTTCTATAAAGTTGAATTTACAATCAATAATGACCCCTAAATATTTAATCGAGTCCAAAAACTTGATTCTTTTTTCATTAAACTAGGGGTCTAACACATTTCCCACATATTCGGAGGTATTTTCTCGCAACCTTTTGCATGCCATCGTGGTGTAATTGGAAGAATACTCGACGCGTATTCAAGAGGTCCAGGTTTGAGTCCCGACAAGGGCAATGCGAAAAAAAAAAAAAAAAAAAAAAAAAA
>KK120857.1:155772-169288 GCA_000611955.2 Stegodyphus mimosarum
TTCATTCGCTCCACTGAAGCGACGTTTTTGACGTCGAACTAAAAATTAGCATACTCCACAGTTTGAAAATCAGAAAAATTTGCATTTGTGATTCTCTTCTTCCATTTTCGACAAAAAAAATTCCCTTATATCTTTATTTTATATAAAACTTGCAATATCCTTTAATTGTTTTGAGCAGTGTATAATACAGGGCGGTGACGACAAGTTGAAAAGTGAATCGGACATTTATAGTGAATCAACGCAAAATGCCAAAATGAAAACAATAGTCCTTCAGAGACAAAGCCACTTTGGACTAAAAAAATAAAAACTATAATTTGAAAAGCATACATTTTATTTTTTCAAGAAAGAACAAGTTTTTTAAAATAATAGTTACATTTGAAGAAGCATGCAATGCAGTCTAAATCTGCCACTCACAAAAATAAATCTTTATTTCTGAATTTAAACTAATTAATAATTTAATGCTATAACCACGTATAAATACAGTAAATATGCGTACGTACTGTTCAGACGTTGTACGTACGGTTCCAGTCGATGATTTGTTCATATGGTGATCTTACAAACGGTCACGTTTAATCCCGAAGTCTATGTCAATAGAAATAAATGGCCAATAAATGGTCAGAGATGAAAAGTGGTCGTCAGCAGAAAGTCACTAATAAAGGTACAAATGTAACGAACTTTCTCTAATACGATCACTCAACGTTCCAAATGATTTCGGTCTTCTGCGGAGGTGTTCGTCTTAAAGAGATGATGTCAAATACCCATCATTGTTTATATTTTTAAAAATACTGGTCACTTTCAGAGATGGTCGTCTTAGGGAAGTGACCGCTAAGACACAGCTCACCGCATAGCATTTACGCCATTGCTGGCACTATTTCAATAGATCATGGATTAATTTGAGTCTTTGTTAAACTAAAAATACCAATAAATAAAAGATAGCATTACCTTTTGCCTGCGTTCTTGAGATTTAGACTTCTAACAAAGCGGAAAGAAGAATTCGTTTAAGCGCAGAAATGTTAAATAAGTGTGTTTAATAGTTAGTTAGGTTTGACTTTACAAGGCAAAAGCATCTTTCCATATAGATCAAAACCCGTGTTTAAAATTTCATGCAAAGTCCAGGAGTTTTACAGGGATGCCTAAATAAAAGTAAAGACACAACAAAGAATACTTGCTCCAAAATTTGACTAAATTCCTCTGCAATTAAATTATCACTTCTCTAAAGGTATTGTTCAATAGAATTTGACTCAGGAATGTCTTCCGCAACAAACTAGAAAATTTTCTCAATGAGATCACCAGGACTTACCGTTATGTAATTCATTCTAAGAGAATTGATCATTAAATATTTCAAGTACAGTTTCATCTTCTTGAAATCAATTAATCCATTAATTCTTGAAAGCACATTTCCTCTAAAATTTGAAACTCCTTCCCCCTCCCCCTAAAAAAACAGCACCAAGTAATGTGTTCACCAACTTTTTACCTTTCCTAGATTTGTATCGTAAACAAGCTTCTTTGAAAAGCGAACAACATCGAAATCATAGACTTCTAGCAAACTACTGTGGGAACTTTCGACGCCCAGGTAATACTTCCCATAGTAAAAAGAAAGGGGGTTTTTCTTTTCGAAAATGGAAAGGAGCAACAAAGCAAGGAGATAAAAGGGAACAACCCGTCAATTACCAGAAGAATGATTTTCTTCCACTTCTCGCACCTTTCTGATTTCTTGAAATGCGGAGGTGGAGAGACTCTCATCAATGAATAGGGAACACACAACTCTTCTCTGATCCTTCGCAAGAAGTGAAAATAAAGAAGCTTTATTCTACGGCAAGAATAAATCGAACCTGAATGCGTTCTCTTAAGGATTCTTATTCGTAAAACCCAAATACTCCCAATAAATATCAATAAAACGAAACAGTAAGGTAAAATACGGTTAAATTCTAAGAGTGTTTCGTGACAGAAATAAATGCCAACAGGAAATAAGTAAACAGTTCGGAAGGTAACTGATTAATTACGTTAAAACATTGTAGGTCTACCTGTTCAAAACGAGAAGTAGCCGAGCGGTTAAAACAGCTGAACGCTGGTAATTTTATCCAGGTATGAGCTCCGAAGAAAGTGTTGGCTGCTTGGGTATTATCAGGACAGTAACACCAGAATAAGCCCACGAAATTCATTGTGCTAAGAACAGCAAGATTGCGCCTGTAGTTGGTAAGAGCCTTGAGCACCATACAGGTGACAGCACGACTTCGCTCAGTTCCGTCCCAGTTTTTATGGAGAGCACCCAAGGTGACGGAACCGAGGGTCTCCCACCTCATCCTCTACCACCAACCTCCTGAGAGGACTTTTGGCTCGCCATGTATTAAGAGTGCCCCTATGCTGCAAAGATACTATGCATTCACCAACATCCATGCCTTTTCCGAGATTCGAACCCTGGCCCTTTGGTATCGCAGAAGGTTTTTCTATACCGTCTCGGTGGTTTCTGGTGTGTGACATGAATAAAGGACAGTTCCCTGAAAAAAAAAAAGACTTCCACGAAAGCTTATGTTTTAATCGCGCCGGGGGCATGACTATGATCACAAACACGCATGCGTCATTCGGACCGACTTATTGACAAAATAGGGTGGATAGAACATGAGTCATATACTGGGGATTTTTTCCATTCTTATTTTTTCCCAGTGTATTTTCACTATATCATTTTATTATCTATCATGCGACTCTTTTTTTCTTTCAATATTGTTTTTTGGCGAATATATACGCACAGAGTCGAACTCCAAACTAACGCTCAATTTTTACTTCTTTGCCCGAAGTAAAAAGAAAATTGTAATCGCGAAGAATTTTGGGTATCATATTTCAACAGGAATATCTATTTTGACCATTCTCGAACCCATTCGGACGATTTCTTTGCGTGATGTATACAGGTACGAACTGAATAACTGAATAAAGGACTCATTTTTTTCCAAAGCGGATTGTAAAATGGATTTAAAATAGATTCAAAGAAAATTTTTAGTGACGCCTCCGTATATACGTTCATACGTATGTATCTCGCATAACTTAAAAACTATATTTATTAGTCGTAGAATGTTGAAATTTTTTATACTGCTATAACTTCTAGCTGCGCACCTCCCCCCTTTTTTTTGCCATTGGCAGTAACAAATGTATATATATTACAAAAATACTACAAAAATATTCAATTAAATTAAATTGTCATATTTAAAATAATAAATTAGACCAGAATAATTTTAAAAGCTATAATAAACTTACTCAGTACATCGTACTTGGTAACTAACAATGAAGGTGTTTTTTACTTAATTCCAAGGGCAGGCTGTGTTAGTCTGCAATTGCCAGGTTTAAGAGCAGGGTAAATATTAGGCAGGTGAAAAATGGAAATATGGCAGGGCTAGACAGCGCGACTAGCTATTAAATCGAACAAGCAAGTAAATTCATTTCTAAAATTTCTGACTAAAAGTCATGAAAGAGAAAATAAGATAGAGAAAAAGATAACAATCTTCACGCAAAACGAGCTGTAATTGCGACTTGAGAAAATAAATGGTTCTTAGTTAGTAAAAGCTTAGAAGCCAGAAAAAGAATACTATACATTTATACATCGTACTATTTTACATTTACACAAATCGTCCAGTCTAAGCCTTCTAACTTTACCCTCCTTATTAAAAGTTTCGAATAAAGCCTTCATATCTACCATACTAAAAGATTTGAATTTAAAATTAACGTCTGCCGTTTTGGGGTAAAAATTAATAAATTCAGAAGGAACTTGGTTATGCTTGAGTGTGCTAATTAGCAAGGAGATTTCACTTTTAATATCTTGAGAGTTCTTCTTTCCTTTTGTTAATATATATATATATGTGTAATGTTTTTGAAACGTAGTCTCGGTGGCAGGCTGGGAAGATAAACAGATGACGCCGAACAAAAATGAATTAGACGACTTCCCAATATTTATTTCCACGCTTATAAAATCATCTCAGTAGATATTTATCCAATCATAATGAAATCCGATACATATTTATGCTTCAATCATAATGAAATATGATAAATTTCTATGTACATGGACTTTTAAAGAAATGACGTAGACATTTAAGCAAAGGTAAGGCGAAGCGGTATTGATAGAGCAGCAGCTAGGGAAAGGAAGAAGAAGAACGACGCAATTAACTCGCCAGCGGTATTTATAATAGTAAGTTTGATGCAATTGTAGAGGCAAGCTACGATTGGTTAATATTAGTTTTAGTTACCCTTTTCAGGTACCGTTACATAACATAGAAAGATCTCGAGTTTGGGAGAACAGATGAATTTAGGGGGAGAACACCAAATTTAGAATGTTAATTTTAAGGTCGTCAATTTTTTTTAAAGCAACTATCGTATTTTGTTATATCTTACATATAATAGGCAGATACACTGGTGTGCAAAAATTAAGGACGAGACGGTTTTTTTCAATATAACTTTGTACAAAAGCTTTCCAAATCAACACATTTAATACCGTAAGATCCCCAATACGTAAGGACATGAGTAATGTAAGCAACACTTACTAAAAGAGAAATCAGAGGGATAAAAAGAAGCTTTATTGAAAAAGTAGCATGGAGCGCAATGCGACTGAAGGCCGAAACATCCCTGTGATGGGTGTCCAGCAAGAAACATCCGGTCTTTAATAGGGGATATGATCTCCCCTGACTGCAGGGCAGGTTTCACATCATTTGTGCATGCTGGATATGTGGTTGTTAATGAGCTGCTGAGAAACTGCTGCTCGTTCCTCTTGTAGCACCAATCGCAGTTTCGGAATCGTTACTGGCGATAAGTTACGTGCTGCCACGGGTCTCCCTAGTAAGTTCCGTACATGCTTGACGGGATTTAGATCCAGAGACCTTGCCGACCAATCCATGTGTTCAATATCTTCACTCTCCAACAGCTCTTCGACAGTAACTGTGCGATGAGGTGGAGCGTTGTCGTCCATGAAGAGGAACTGAGGACCCATAGCCCTTGTGAAAAGACGCATGTAAGGAAGAAGAACCTCGTTACAATAGCAGTCCCAGGTGACGAACCTCCTTGGGAGATATGAAGGTCGGTCCGGCTACCAAGCATTATGTCTGCTCGAACGAGAACTCCGCGACCTCCAAAACAGTCCCTTTTGATGATGTTGAAGGGGTTATTGCGTGTTCCCCGCTCTGTCCAGATGTGTATGTGTCTAGAATCGCAACTCAGACTAAATCTGCTCTCATCTGTAAAGAGTACTCGTCCCCATTCATTGTCTCTCCAATTCCGGTGTTCCCGGCACCACAGAGAACGCCTTCTCCGATGGGCAGGCGTTAGAGGTACACACCGTACAGGGCGTCGTGCAAACAGACCACCACCGTGCAGTCTTCTGGCCACGGTAAAACGCGATATCGGTCGTCCAGTCGCCTGTGTCGTGTGTCTAGCGATTTCTCCCGCTGTCTGCCGCCTGTTTCTTCTGGCCTGTAAGGCAATATACCGGTCATCTGCGGGTGTGGTTCCTCGTGGACGACCACTACTAAACCCCCGGATAGCTGTTCCTGTAGTTTGAAATTGTCTCCAAAGTCGTGAAACGATGCTGTGAGCAATTCCGAACTCTGCAGCCACACTTGTCACACTGCGGCCTTCCTCCAACTTCCCAATGATTCGACCTCGGGTAAAAGCATCCAGATGTCGTCTAACAGATTGATTATTCGCCATTTCTCGCTGAGGCAGCAACTCGGTGTGATTTTAACTGCTATATGGCGTGCAATCTCTTTGCCAGAATTACTGATCTTACACCGACAACATGCTTTATACTACTCAGACACTCCCCCATTACGTCTACCTACATATCTGCGCATGTGCTACCGTACATCACCTTACTTAATCTCCTGATTGGTCTTTCTGTCCGCTCTGCCTCTTCGTTCAGTTGACATACTAATTTTTCGACTTCGTCCTTAATTTTTGCACACCAGTGTAGATAGTTACCCCTTTCTCGGCTTCAAAGTCCGTACCCGCCCCTTGTTTTGTTGGGCGCAGTCATTTACTTCTAATTACAGAAGTGTTTCAAATGACGAAATTGACCTGGAGATTCAAAATTTGCAATTTTTGACGTCATTTTCAATTTGCTTTCAGGGATCGGCTAATTAGGTTAGAACAAATCGGGGAAACAAATAAAAATACAGAAATGTTTCAATGACAAAAACTGGCAGTGTGATATTTAAAAGACAAAAATAATTTTGGAGAAATAACGAAATCTAACTTTTAATGCAGTTTTCCAGTTCCAATACTTATATTTGGGAAAGTTTTATACTCTTTATGAAAAAATAAAAATACAAGAAATTTGACTGTCGTGCGACAAAAATTGACGGCGATATTTAATTTCAAAATTTGTAACTTTTCATGTCATTTTCAACTTGCATTGAGGAATCAGTTTATTAAGTTAAAATAGTTCAAAGAAATAAATTTAAATGAAGTGTAGCAAAAAATGTATATAATTTAATAGATCGTACAAAGAAGTCCTGTGGAATCTTTTTTTTATAACATATTGGAGGGGCAAGACATTACTACCACACATAACTTTATAGCGCTATCAAAAATTTCATTTTCCACAAATTTTATTTCCCACATTTTTTATATTTAAGTAGTCCAAAAATTGAAATTTTTCCCAATACCTTTTACAAAATTCCTACAATTTTTTGGCTTGGGTTTGCTTCCAAATAGAAGAAAAATCCGTCAATGTAAAATTTAAGCAATCTTAATTTCGCCTATATTTGGAATAAAATTCTGTGGATTTCGAAGGCGATCAGATATAAGTCTTTTTTCCTCAACAACAACATAAAATGCACCTGAAAACGTTGGACCTATATTTGATCGCTCTAGATAGAGTTTTATTAAAAATCTATCCCAAACTAAGATTGCGTTTTTCTGCCCAATTTTAAATGAGATGTCTTTATTTTGTCCCATTAGTATGGGAGCTTACCAGAACCCAAGCATGCAGACATGTCTCATCAGAGGAAAAATGTTTTTTTTTTAATGACCGGCCGCTTTATTAGCGTACTTTACAACGTAGGCAAGGCTTAATTAGGCTTGCTAATAAGCCACTTAGCCTTGCATCTCTACAAGGGCCAGAAGTGGTGGTTATTTCATTATGGAAGCACCTAATAGATGCCCACCGTTGTCTCCGATTAAGGGATGGACAACTGCAACCATGCCTGCTCCGAGAGATTTGAACCCGAGCCCATCGCTATGGCAAGTCAGAATCACTAACCAGTCTACCGTCTGAGCGCCAAAGGAAAAATGTAATCTTGCACCGATGTTTAACCGGTGCCTTAACCGATGTTTGCAGACTATAAGTTGCCAAACATCGGTTGATTGTTATCAGTGTCACTGCAATAAATACACTCACGTTTGTGAAAATTGCAACACCAAGAAGGAATCGTCATAATTGAATGCAATTTAATACACAGTTGAGTGGTAGTGGTACAAATAAATGATTAAATGTTCAAAGCAAACAAACAAGAACAAGAGATCAGAATCAGTATTTTGTGTGGCCACCACGCGCCGCAATAAGTGCTGCTACACGACGTGGCATGGAGTCAAACAAAGTTTGAATGTCTGACTGAGGAAGAGCATTCCATATCGTTTGTACGCGTACCCAAAGTTCGTCTGCAGACGCAACAGGACGAGGATCACGAGCAAGACGCCGACCAATGACATCCCACACATGTTCAATTGGCGACATATCCGGGGAACACGCAGGCCAAGGAAGAAGCTGTACCTGCTGCGCTGCAAAGAAGGATTTAACAATCCGAGCAGTATGAGGGCGGGCATTGTCCTGTTGAAATACAGCGCCTGGCAAGCTTTGAAGGAAGGGAACAGCTTCGGGCTGTAGAACTTCACGGATATACCGGTTGCTGTTCAGATTGCCCACAATTCGTAGCAATTGAGATCGTCTATGATATGCTATGGCGCCCCAGACCATAACTCCGGGTGTTCGTCCACTGTGGCGTTCGATAATGCACTCCGGAAGGTGGCGTTCACCGGCATAGCGTCTGACACGAATGCGGCCATCATGGTACCACAAATTAAAGCGGGATTCGTCAGAAAACACGACATGCTGCCAATCAGCACGCCAGTCTCTATGCTGATTGGCCCATTGTAGCCGCAGGCGGCGATGGTCGTGCGTTAGGGGGATCCTGTATAAAGGAGTCCGTGCGCGCAGTCCACACTGCAGCAGACGTCTACGAATTGATGAAGCACACAATGAAACACCTGTAGCTATTGACCACAGTGCTGCCAATTGTCTAGAGGAAGCTGTACGGTCCGTCCGCGCCATGCGGACCAGGTGTCTATCATCGCGAGCTGACGTCACATTTCGGGGTCCACTCCCGGATTTCCGAGTTGTCCGACACTCGTCCGTCCACTGCTTCCAAACGCGCATCACTGTGCTGCTGTTACGCTGCACACGAGAGGCTACTGCACGATACGACAATCCAGCTTCACGAAGGCCGATGATTCTCCCTCGTTCAAACTCTGTAAGTTGTTCAAATCTCGCTCTCTTTCGTCGACGAGGCATAAGTACAGATTGAGTTAACGTTTACCACTAGCAGATAACCACCGATAACCATACACGCCTCGCTACAGCCGTCTATTTATTCGGATCCATCAGCCGTTCAGAGGGCGCTGCTCAGCATACGCATGCGCTACGGATTTGCAATTCTAATCATTTGCATATCATGCGCTACTTTGCATTTCCTGAAAATTTCAGCTCACTCGCGTAAGTCCTTCATGGTGTTGCAATTTTCACAAACGTGAGTGTAGTTATTACTGAATGATACTGATACTTGTTACAGTTCACGCTGTATATTATGATGATATGTGCAGCTATTATTGTCTTGTCTTGTACTAATTGTGTGTGAGAATTGTCGTGGTTTGGCAGTTCACAATTCGGAAGTTTACGATTCATTATTAGCACGACAAATCGGTTGTAAGTTAAGACGCTGGTAATAAAATAAAAACAAAATAAATTCCAAGAACTAGAAAAACACTTTTAAAAAGAACTGCGAAAAATACTAAACAATAAAAACACAAATTTTACAAACTTTATTATTATTATTAATACTATTACAATAATTAGATAACTTTTTTATCGTTTCATTGCTAAAGTACAATGGCTTAGCTTTTTGTTGCTGGATTGGACACGGAGCAAAACATACTACAGATATGTGCTTTTATTTGTTGCTAAAAGCATATCTGACTGATACTGAACTTAATCACAGCTGGCTTCGATAGAGATTGCTAAGTCTCTGTTGCCTGATTTATTCTCCTTTCGAGTTTTGCAATGTTCATCATCTGTGATATGTAATGTGGTCTTTTAACATAGTACAGCAAACACAGATTAAAGCACGCTCTCTCTGGAGAATGCGTTAGCCATAAAATTGGGCCGCACTAGCAACTTCGCTATTCAAACAGTCTTGCCAAAATTTACCACAACGTACCAGTGCCCCATCTTACTACGGAAAAGTATCGTTTGACGAATGAAAAATTTTGATCGCATTCAAGTAAGTATGATTTTTGACTGAAGATATTGTAAAATTAACGAAGGAAGAGAAAAAAAAAAGATTTTTAATTACTGCATCAATAATCTGTGACTCATTTCTTCTTGTTTATGCCATACTTTTCCACAACTGCTACTGTCAGACGTGTTAAGAAGTTTCAAAAATCTTATAATGGATCTTATCGTCTGTCTTACCATCTTACTTTTCGTCTTATAATGGAATTTTCAGAAAACTGTGCATCTTCAGAAGTCTTTCACTCTTGATGAAATTTCAGTTAAGATTTTCAAAAATGCCCACAGAAATCTCATTTCTTAAGAAACGTGTTTAGAACGATTTCGCATTCCTATCTCAATTTCATACACGATAAAAAAAAAAAGAGAATTGAGACAAAAATGCAACCGTGGTCACTGTAGTCATCAATATTTCAACAGCCTCACTCCCCAATTTCAAAAGAGTTACGAAACGAAACGGATGTTCCCAAACTTTTATTTTTTTTATATTTTTTTTAAGAAGAAGGAAAACTTTCCAACTCTCGTTACGCAGTGAAGAAATAAATACACTACCCCCTTTGAAAAAAAAAATAACCCCCACCGATTTCGCAAATCCATTCCATAATTGGAGCTCCCACGAGATGTGGTCCACGAATGGACATGAGTGAAGAAAAAAGAAACCCGTGAGTTCAGCCAGAATGAAACAAAACAAGCTGGAAATCACCGAAAATATTTTGTACGGACATCGGTAGAGCCAGATAAAAAAGACGGAGAAGGAAAGAAAACAAATCAAAAAATGGCAAAAACCCCAATACCTTGAGTGCTTTCCGAAGCAGAGAACTTTCGATACAGAACAAACAAGAAGGCTGTATGCTTCGGTAGTCAAATATTGGCTGCAACTACGGAGTTTGAAGGGGCTTTGCAAAACCGAAAAAGGTCATTCTTTCAGGAAGGGGGGGGATAAACAGAAGGCGTAAGACTGTTCATGGGGGCAGGGGAGGAGAGGAAATAGCTTCTGCGGTCCTCTCTCAATATATTTATATCTTGTTCGTTCCATGCGGTAAACCGGGTTGAGATATTGTGTTTCAAAAACGGGAGAAGCGCTTTAATCTTTTTGTTGCGTTATTCTCTCGCATTTATCTGAAGAATAAACGAGGCATGCTTTTTCTTACTGCCGCGAAACAAAAGTTAATCCAACGTAAACAGGGAACGAAAGAAAAAGAAAATACAGAACTACATTGCGATTGGGACATTCTAAAAACGGAATTTGTGGATGAAACGTAAGGATTTTAGAATTGCAGTAAAAGACCCATGACATTTTATGGGGATAAAAAAGCAATTCTGAATTTATCATGTATATATTCTTATTTTATGGTAAAAGAATTTGCTAAGAAAACAATGATGCAGATCTTTTAATAAAGTTAAATGACTACAAAAAGGCTCTTTCATGCCACTGAGTACAGAGGGATTTTATTTTAGAGTAATATATCTGAAATCACTAGTTTAAATCTAGATAAGCTTTAATCCTTCTGTAACTCTATTCTTTAAGCAATGGATATTTTTAGATTATAATACAAAGTTTTAAGTTTACAGATGAAATTCAAAATTTTTCCTTTTTAAGGTTTTACTTCTGTTTGCTTGATTTATAGATTTTGTTATACTTTTATTTCTGTTAGCTACAGTAGAAAGAAAAGTATCAAAATCGACTATGCGCCAGAACTCGAACCCAAAATAGTAAGCACAAGGTAATGTGATAATTCCTTACAATCTCCCCTACTTAAAAAAAGGTCACTGGGAAGAGGCGCAGATCCAGTCGATGAAATCCAAGTGCTGACGAGTTATCAGCATCCATCATATTTTAGTTAACCTAGTACAGGGACATTAAGCTTTTCGGATCCATAAACAAGAAAAATCAAATACGCCCTCGCCGGAATTCGCACTGAAGATCTTCATGTGGCCAGCTGGTCGTGCTAAACATTTACATCATTGCAGCACGCCAGCTGGTCGTGCTAAGCATTTACGTCATTACGCATACATGGAACAATTAATTATATTCTCTCCCAGGCACAAGGCAGCAAGGGAGAGGGACGAACAAACCAGTCGAACAAATCGAGATGTTCACAAGCTGTCATTAACCACAAACCACATTTTTAACTGGGTGGCCACTGAAGGAACTACTGAGAAACGCGATAAATCCGCTGCGCGCCCTCTGCAAGATTTCAACCGCAGATTTTTCAACTTCTAACTGGCTGAGCTAACCATGTGCACCGCAAGAGCACTCACGGGGGAATGCAATAATTCGTTGCACTCCAGATAAAGGCAAAGCCTGTTAAACTGTGTTAAAAGTACACGATAGCTACTTATATTATATCGCAGCGCAAGTTAATTCAAAATGTAGTATGGCTTGGTCACCCCCTTTTCAATTTAAGTTCGCTTCCCCTTGCCAGCACTCGCGAATAAACGGTTCGATTCATGACGTCCCTCAACTTCCTAGACCTGCATCGTCCTCATAATACTTTGAATGCTGTATTCTAATAACTGTGGCCAACTGCTATGAAGTAATTTTAGAACAGATACGAAACGCAATTTGGTCATCATCAGGTCTTGGATCATGTGAGAAAGAGTTTCTAGTATTGCGCGTTACGTAGTTAGTTTCTGCCAGTCCTAGCAGCTGTAATTACCTCGGCTTTGCGTCTCTCGCCGCTGATATTTTAATCTGACTCGCCGGTAAATTACTGAACCGTCTCTTAGCTTAGTATTTAATTGTGTAGTCTTTGACACTAATCTGAATGGATGCTTCTTATTTATTAGCATTGCCACGAGCTGTGGTCAGTTCTGTTTAAATACAAAGATAGTTTTATAACCTTAGTAAGACTTTGTCGTTTTATCTCAGCCACAGGAACATTCGCTTTACGTCTGCTCAGGTTATAAGATTAAAGTCAACCAAGTATAACCTTAACAGGATAATCAGTTTAGTGGTTGCAAACCTAAATTGAAATAGCTAAAATAACGTGGTTATTATAATTAGCGGTAGTTTGGCAGTTTATAAGTACGGTAACTATCTATGCGGTTTGTAGTCTACTTTGTAATTATTCTATATAGTACGCTAATTAAACTCCTTCCTCTAATTCTGCCATTCATTTATTGAAATATCCCATTATAAGACTGTAGAAAATTTTGGAGCAAAAAGACAGCTAAAAAGGAGGGAAAATCTTACTTTCGAGATAATAGCGATATATTCAAAAATTTTAACATAAATCATACGCTAAAATGAAAAATAAATTGTCGAAAGAAAATGGTTAATAAACACTATATATCGAATGTTAAGCCAAGTGAAAGCCCTAATGTCAAACAGACTTTTTAACAAGAGGAGGAAACAGACAGAGTGGATAGAGGACCGCAGCAGAAAATCGATATGATTTTACTAGGTTGTTGAGGTAGAGGATTAATTGGGAAAGGATGAAGTGGTAGAAAGCCACTTGCCCCCTCCTTCTGGAAAATGTTTTGCGGATGTATCTTTTACCTCGTGCATGACGAGAAAAACATGGTATGAAGAACTGAAAGACAATGATAATACAAAGCGTCTCACCAAAAACAAATATCGAAAACTAAACTGCGTACTTCTGCAGCTGGTCTGTCTTAAGTTATAAATGATGCAAAGGCGTATTTATGGAATTGCTCACTAAGATCTCGAAAATTACCTTATCCCCTTCCCAAATATCTCCATTCTGACAAAATCATTACTAATTTTTTCGTGAGATCTCAAATCCATGCATTTTAAAACGTTTTCACAATTCACCACACGACCGCGGGCATAATTACGAATCCAGAGATGCTGAGGTTACTCCTGCATGTCTGTTAAACCTAAGAAGTCTTTTTAGCTTTCTTAGGACAGACTATGGTAGACAAAAATGCTGCGCTGGATTTTGAATTTTGAACGAAGAAATTCGAAGGATATTTTTACATGCGCTACAATAAGTTTGTACATTTATCCTTCAA
>KK120857.1:169307-206039 GCA_000611955.2 Stegodyphus mimosarum
CTTTCCCTGCAGCATAGTACAGCGTGTAATAATTCGTATGGTGACATGTAATACCTACATCAGCGCGCTCGACACGAGCCATTAAGGACTATGATCGCCTCACGCGCGGTTATTTCGAAGATGAAATCTCCCATGCAGTAATGAACGACAGCGTGTTCGACATAGCTGACATCAATCGCACGGCAGATGCTGTATTAATAATGCAAATGGGTTTAATTAAACATTGCGGGCCAATGGGAAAGGGTTGGTCGCCACAAGCCTGCGATTAAAATGTGCTCCCGACTTCATTTAAAATCCCTTCTCTGCCACCTTCCTGCGACGTAATGAATCTGGTTTCAAACTTTTGGCTAAAATTTGCATGCTAGTTAGTCTGTTTCACCAATTACCGTCATCAACCAAAATTGTCCTTCAGATTGGAAATGCATAAGCTACTCATCGAATCTAACGATACTCATGCCCCAGTGCGCCATCGATTCGTGCCTAGTAAAGATAGTCTTGGGTCTATGATCCAGTTAGGCTACAGAGGATGGATCCAATAAATGGAGACGTATATGAGATTACATAACGATTAAAAATTTATATTAAGTCCAGGAAAGGTAAGATGTCACAAAGTGATACCTGTTAATAAGCAGTGTCATGACATCTACTCATTACAAATATCGGATGTAAGACACTGCCTACATTAATTCGATCATATTTAATCTGATATGGTACATTAGCATACGTTATATCTAATAAAACGAAGGAAGATTAACGCGATGAACGTAAAGCGGACGTTTGTGCCTCGAATAAAACATCTCTTAAAAATCCAGATAAGCTCGCAGAAGATGTGAAAAATGTAAATATAATATTTCTTCCCTATAATGATGAAAATGGCATTTAAAAAAATCTGAAATGTTTCAGATTTTAACGGTCGCCCAAAAGGGCTCTTGTAAATTTTAATACGGTTTTTAAGCATCAACAGAGCTGACCCAAGGGGAACAGCGAAATATTTTAGAGAGGGTACTACAAGAATATACATTTATTCAGACTAACACGAGAACGTTATACATCTTCTTTAAAACGAAAGTGGAAAAATATATATAGTAATTCTATGGAAACATTAAATGTTCTTAATTAGATATATCATGAATTAAATGCAGTTTTATTTAAACCAATTAGATTAAAAAGTAAAAAAATAATAATAATATTCTTAAAACTGTATCTGTTGCTTTTAAATAGCTTAGTTTGCTAATCAATAAATTACAGATTAAATTTGAAAGATAAATATATTACATTTTGCCGAATGGCAACAAACTGGAATTAAAAACGGAACAGGGCATTAAAGTAAAACAACGCAGAATCGAGTTTCGAGACTTTTCGGGCTAATAATGTATAAGGTTACTCATTTTTCTATTTCCAAATTATTTAAGAAATTTCAATCCGAGAAAACTTACCAAGCTAGAGGCAACAACATTACCGATAAATAATCATTAAAGAAGCTTCGTTGTGCCCGGCGAATGCTGTCAAACCGTTTTCTTGAAATAAAATTCTCCTCCTATTTACTGAAATTGTTGACGTTCAGGACGGATTTTAGGGCAAGAAATAACACATTAATTAAAATAATAATATCCTTTTTTTACGTTTTCTCTTTTCTTTCTATCTTTCTGTTTAGGTAAAAATTAAAAACGTTTACGAGATCCACCCGCGTAATTTAGATTATTATTTTAGACACAACGATATCATCTCCAGTGATTAATGTAGATGTAGAGGAATAGTTAACTATAGTGAACTCTTCCATCTCCCTAAGACAATTCCTTTCGAAAATAGCCGAATTCCTGAGAGCAAGAATGAGATGGACCGCACAAAGATGACAAATTTATGTATGTGTTTCCTCACAAGTAGCCGGTGTCCGCCGAAAACATCGCAGAAAAAACATCGCCGAGAAAACAACGAAAGGTGAAAACGTCGTGGTACAAAACATCGTGGGAGAAAATAAAGCAGAGAGAAAACATCACAGGTCTAAAACATCGTAGTACAAAATATCGTGGTCGAAAATAAAGCGGTTCAAAAACTTCGTCGTCGAAAATATCGTGGTAAAAGATATAAAAATTTGCAAAAATGCGATGATTTGTAGGTACTTTATTATTTACCACGATATTTTCGACGACGATGTTTTTAAACTGCGGAGTTTTTGAATCGCTTTATTTTCGACCACGATATTTCGTACCACGATGATTTAGAACTACGATGTTTTCTCTTTGTTTTTATTTTCTCCCACGTTTTCGCTTTGCGTTGTTTTCTCCGCGACGTTTTCTTCCGCGATGATTTTGCCACGATGTTTTCGGCTGTAACCCAAGTAGCAATCTTCGAGGTGTAGTGCAACATGCTCTGAAATTATAGAAGCAATAATTGTTTAGTAATGCCTCTACTTGATATTACAAAAGCCATAACTTGACGAAGAGAGTCACGATTTTATCTGCATTGTGTCGTCATCAACGCCTCTCGATTTGAGGGGGCTGACCAACAAATGATTCTACAGCTCCTCTGATATCGTCTTCGACTTTAACGAATCAAAGCACACTAGAAAAATAAAAAGGGCGTGGCAAATTCAGAATGTAAGGTGTTTCAGACAGACCAAGTACTCAGAAACTGTCGGCTAGAAAGAGATACTTGCCGCTAGCAAAATCCTCACATAATGAGAAAAATAACTGTACTTATCTTGCAAATAATTGCTTCTACGTATTTAATGTTCATAATTCATTTATTATTATCATATGTTAATAGTGTTTTTCGTAAATATACAGTAAATGTGTTTCATATGCAGTTAATACGTAACCTAAACAAAGTGCAACACCACCAATAACTACACTGGAGTCGCCCCACTAATGCACCAGCGCCTTACTCGCGTGCGTCGAAGGCCTAAGCCAAAACTTATTATAAGCAGATTTTGTCTTTTGACTGTAATACTTTAAATACTTAGCTTGCATGACATTAGGAATTTTTTGAAGCAGGAGAGATGAAAAATTAACAATGCCTTGGCGGGAAAACGCACCTGGACCTCTCGATACGCGACGAGTGTGCTAACCGTTACACCACGAAGGCATGTAGAAAGGAGCGAATTCCTTTGGGGATTAGAGGACCCAGTCGCCAAATCCTTGTGGTGAAGAATCATCATCCATCATCTTTCTAGTTCGGGCGCCACTGTAGAGTAACTTTGAATTTTTGACTATCAGTAAACTAAAGAAATGAGCAATGCCCTACCCGGGACTCTAACCTGGATCTCTCGAACACGCGGCGAATGGGCTAACCGTTACACGACGAAGGCCTACAGAAAGGAGGCAGAAAGTACCTTATAAGTTTCACTTTTAAGTTTTGTGTTCTGCTAAACCCACATGAAACGGTGACTTGTTCTATTATTATATGACCCTTGTAATTTGTTAAACTGAAGTATTAATAAAAGGTTTGCTTTTGAAAGACTAAGACGGGGCGGACATTGTTCTGAATGAAAGAGACATCCAATTCAGGCCTTCCTTCGAAGCAGTTCCACCCACTTCTCGCATACGTGGAACAATCGATCGTGATGGAAGCAATGAGAAACTTCTATCTCGCCAGCTGTTGGAGTTCCTTATGCTCGATCAACCTTTACGATCACACATGCTCGACGGGGAATTTCGTATCTCTCAATGGTGCGGAAAGTTATGGATATTGGTTGCAGAAAAATAAGCCTTATCAATACAGGATAAGAATGAAGAAGTTTAAAGTGCAACAATTTATCTCGCTTAAACACGTCAAAAAGAAAATACCTGTGTTAATAATTTGCGAACGGAAACACTTTTTCATAAATCATTTGAAGATAAAGCTCTTCGCAAAATGCAAGGAAACCCCCACAGCAAAAACCGATTCTGAAAATGACCACAATTATTTTAGACTATAAATAAAAAGTGGCACCGAGCATCATCTGTCTAAGACGACCCCATTCACAGGGACATTAGCACTGGAGAGAGGACCCCCGTCCTAGATTCTTCCTTTCGGGGTTAGTGTATCCACACTCCGTGGCCCCTTCATCGGCGACGCAGGCCCCACAGTCCCTGCTCGGCTTTATACGTTGATCTTGGCAGGACAAGAAGAAGAACTTAATACAAAATTGAAACGCTAGGACACCTTTGCCTCGGGGCACCACTCCCTCGGCTCAGAAGACAACTTGGTGCCTTGCCTCACTCCGTCAGTCTCCGTCGCTGGAACTCTGAGGACTAAATCCCCGACGACTAGGCCGGTGATCTCCAATCTAGCTCCACAACAGCAAGAGGAACGGACACGACAGTACCAGTACGGTCCCTGCCAAGCCTGAACCAACCTGAGAATAAACTCGGGCTCTAGTCCTGTAAAGACTGTTAATTTTTCCCCGTGGTTGAGACTGTCTAAGTACAGATCCTAGCCAGTATTCACAGGGACAGGTAAAAGTGGTCTAAGCACGTGAACTACGTCGTTTGATTTTACAGGTATTGCTCCGCCGCACATCTTGACGCGCAGTCGGCTCGCACTAGAAGCCGACCTAATGAGATATTATATCACAAATATTCTTTACATTAACTGTAAAAATTTTCACTTTGAACATACAGTTGCATACTGATTACATGACTACAAGATATACAAAAATTGCAATGATCTTAACAGATGGATACTTTATTTTTACAGTCATAAATGTTTTGAAGCAGGAGACGTGAAAAATGTGCAGTGCTCTTCCCGGAACTCGAACCCTGGACCTCTAGAATATGCTTCGAGTATGCTTCTACTTACACCACAAAGGCATGCGGAAAACAGAGAGAAAATACCTTATATGCTCCCCCCCTTTTAAAGGGGGACTTGGGATTAGGGGACCCAGTCGTCAAATCTTGGTGGTGACGAATTATCGTCTACCACATTTTTAGTTCGGGCGCCAGAGTAATTAGGTTTTTTTGAAGTAGGAGACGTGAAATATGTGCGATGCCCTCCCTGGGACTCGAACCCTGGACTTCTGAAATACGAGTCGAATATGCTTCGAATTACACTAGGAAGGCATGCGGAAAAGAGGGAGAAAATACCTTACATATTTATACATAATTACATTAAAACATCAGATCTGAGGATAAATCACAATGTTACGCTGTGACATGCAGCTTATTGCAGCTAGCTTAAGCTTAGGAAATTATTTCCCTTAACAGTGGTAGAATGATACTTAGAGCATACTGGCAAGCATCGTACCATATATTGTTTATGGTAATGTTTGTAAGTACACTGCGAAAAAAAATTGGAACAGATCTATATCTCCCGTTCTACTGGGCCGATTGACGAAATTCAACTAGCGTTTTTCATACACCGAAAGCGCGACTTAGGATATGTATTAAATTTATATATCGCTTTGTTCTAATATTTCTCAAATGACATGCCAATTTTTTTTCCATATTTCGATTCTACGGCTCAAATTATGCAAAACTACGAAGTTTTGTAAAATCTAGCTTTTAAAAAATTAGCTCTCAAAATTTTAGCTCCTCAGTGTTAAAACTTACTTGATTCTTTCTTTCATATTTCTAAATTTAGATTCATTCCAAATAAAATTCGCATATTTTTTATGATTTACTTTTTTAATTTGTATCTTTAAATAAGTTTTATAAATTTTTCAAAAAAAAATTTGAATCATAATCTATAAAATTTTGTCCATCTTCTTAAAGTAGATGTATTTCTAAGCACACTTGCAAAAATTGTAGTTTTTTATTCAAAATTTACTAAGATATACGTGAACTTACATTTTGGCGCGCTTTGATAACTGGCGTATTTAGTATAAGCGATAATAACAAAATGTGGTTTAGGCACCTTGTTAAAATTATTTGAAAGTATGAAGGATGACTTTTTTCCCGCTCATGAAGAATGAAAAAAAGGAAAGAAAAATAGGTTGCTATAAATTAAGAAGTTCGCCAAGTGAATTATTCTTGGCGCAAACTGAAAAAAATCGCCAATGTAAATTTTCAAATTTCTCCATAAATTTCTCACCAAAAATTACAAATTTATAATATCTAGGCATAATTTGAGTCTTAGAATCAAAATATTGAAAAAAATTGGCATGTCATTTCAGAAAAAGTCCGATTTTGTGTCATAATACCTGCGTTAGAACAATGCTATATATAAGTCTAATACATATCCTAAGTCGCGCTTTCGAGACATGGGAAACGCAATTTGAATTTCGTCAATCGGCCCAGTAGAACGGGAGATATAGAACTGTCTTTTTTTTTCTTTTTTCCCCTCAATGTACATATCAGTTTACAACTCCTTTTCCTAACTCGTATGAATACCGCGCTTTTCTTGGTTACAAAAATTTTGGAAGATTATAAAATTTGCTAAGGTCCGACCACAGTTTTTGTACAGTTATTCATGTTTTCAAATGTATTAGGTTTCGATAAACTATCTTCTATTTTTGAAATACTTTACATTGTTACGGTATGGCGTTCTTAGTAAATGTTGCAAATAGCAGTGCCATGATTTATATGTATTTCTTTGGATCAGGACATGTGCATAGAGTACAATCTCTTTTAACATATATTTCCCATTTTTATACAACTCAGTAACATAATTTAAACTTATTTACATTAATGGTAATGAACTTAGTCTGGAACTTTTTGAAAAGAGTGAAAATAATTAAAATAGCAGCATTAAGGCCAATGAGCTCATTATCATTCGGTGTTCTGTCTTGTGGTATATATTACAATGTTTCAGAATAAAATTTAATGGATAAAGTATGTATGCAGTTGTTACCCATAACTGTTTTTAAAATCAACCTACCCCAGATTTTCATTTTATTTCCAGCTTTTAGTTCCTCTATAACGACCATTACGATTTTTTGGCCAAAAAATAAGAAAATACAACTGTATCCTCACCGAAATTCGAACCACGAATCTTTCACTAACTTAATGAGGATGCTAATTACATACGCTATCAGATTAAGCACAGAGGAAAGCAGTAATTCTTTTCATTCTCCACCACTTAATGGGAGACTGAGTAGAGACTTAATAGGCGGAAGACCCAAGCGGCCAAATTTTCTGACGAATGATCATCTATCACATTTTAGTTCGGGCAACAATGTAGAGACTACTGAATTTTTCGAAGCGAGAAAGGTATAATGTCGTTTAGGCCTTCGCCAGGACTTCTAACTGTGGAATGTTATTAATGTGATGTTGTTATTCGAAGATACAGAGACCTGTTAATGTAGGTGGATTTGCAGCAACATAAAATTTCTGATTTATTCTGAATATTTGATTCTGAATATTTGTTTGATAATTTTTTCATTGCTAACAACATTTGAAATTTAACAATGCAAAACGGGATGAAGTATCGAAGAGAATTTGAAATTTGCTTCATTTAACTGATGTCTAAAGTCTCAACAACAAACGACCATTAATTTTTGCTCTGGAAAATGTAGACGGAAAGGCAGCTATTACCTAGTAACGTAAGAATTTCTGTTCTTTTTTTTTATCTTACTTCTGCGGTAATCTGGGCTTTATCGAAGAAAAATCGTTCCACCGCGTTCCATCCATCACGTTAAGACACGCTCCGTCTGCTGCAGACGCAGAAGCATCTCCGTGATAGATCTATTTCATAAAATTCTTTAATTACAAAAGGGGAAGATCTTCCACTGAAATTAATAACGCGATAATTACTCTTCTCCCTCAAAACGTATTAATGAGTTTTTTCCTTTACTTCGACAGGATGCAACACGTTGCTGTCATACCCACCCATCAACTGAGGCTATGCTGAAATTCTTAGAACAAGAAATATCCATGAAAAAATGGCCTAAGTTTGTTCTTTCGGCAATAAAAATATTAAAGTAAGACCCCTAAAGGTTTGCAAAAATTAATAAGATTTCGATAGCGTATTACGTGAAAAAAAAACAGGAAAAAGAAAAAAATAAATGCATGATGAAAGGAATAATTTAAATATAAGAATAAGGCGAATATAGTGTTCTTTTTTTTTAGTCCAAAGGAGCTCTGTCCCTGAAAGATTACTGTTTTCGTTTTGCGATTTTGCGTCGGAAATATTAAAAGACTGAATCACTTTTCAGATTGTTGCCACAAAATATTGCAATCCTGTATTATATTTAAGGAAATTAAATAATGAAGAATCTGCATAAATGTATGTATGTTTCCCATACTGTGAATACGTTTCCACCCGGATATGGACACTGGAAGCCTAAATTTGGAATTTGAAATTTGCTTTTCTATTATCTGTTTCATATTTTGTAAAGAATTTATGAGTTTTGATTAAGAAACTCAAAGACTTCAAATCGAGCAATGGCAATGCTGTTCGGGGGGAGGGCATTTTTATCTCCAGCGCGCGAGAGTGTGTATCGGAAATTCCAAAGATATACTCTTTTAAAATTATTTTGCAGCATAGCTGTTGAATTGAATTTTATGGTTTATGTGCGAAGAACATGGCATTTAATAAATAAAGGTAACACACAAAACGGTAAAAAAACGCCTCTTTGGGCCTAATATGAAATCTGAAAGCTTTCAGATTTTTTTTGCGCTTTGGCCTTGAAACTGAAAAATAATAACCTTAATAACACTCTTGGGCCTTCCTGGACTGCATACTATTTTTTTAAAAAAGGAGACTAAGGATAAACAGATGCAGTGAATAAAAAAAAAAAAGAGTTCTAGTTTAGCTGTGGGATGGGCTGCAGTCCGGTAGCACCCCAACTCCTGGGATTCTCCACTGTATAGAACTGCACTTCCACATAGGCTAGAGCTTACATCAGGGTGCCTGCAGTCTATGAGACATTCACGTAAATTTTTTCTGAGAATAAAAAAAAGTATTTTTCAGCCATAATAAAAAGCTAGTTCAGAATACATGATTCAATCATTAAAGGCTGAGAATATGAGTATCCACATCATACTACTATTTACCAACTATTTCGTTAAATTTGGTTCAATAATGTCGCTGTTAATCCTGGAATAAGTACTAGATTCCATCTTCTGATATCTGCAAAATTTAGCTCGATAATTTGTTTTCTAAATAACGCCTATGAACGATGTAAAAGACTTTTCAACCACGACAGTGGCGTCCAGGTAAACTTCAATAACTCAGCAATCGCGCTTTGAATCTATCAATGAACTTACATAAAGGCGACCAGCATATTTATGCTAGACGTCCACTGTTCGAAAGACCGAAATATTCATTAGTGTGCTGGAAATAAAGGTGCCCACACAGTTAGGCAGATGAGCGTTCAACTTGCAAAAAGCAACTTTCATAAAGGTGTGGGCACCATTATTCTGAACTACTGCAATGCCAGAATTTTTTTATTTGTGTTGCTAATTTCCATAAAAATGCCCGAACTTTTACGAAGTTACATTTTAGAAGAAGTAAATTAATCTTTATACGAGTGCGGGTACTTTTTATGCCTAGGCACCCATATAAAATTTTCTGTCCTTTTTTAAGCAATGGTCAACTTGCATAAAGACGCCAGGACCTTTACGATGGGGAACCGTTATGGAACGGTTTCTTTCGTTTTAGTTACACATACAGAAAAAACATGTAAATGCCACACAGACGCTTCATTTATCAATTGAAAATTCATAGCTGAGATAATCAAATAGTATTTTGTGGATTTAGTCATTCGACCAATGATAAGCTTGTCATTAGGTCATTAGCTAAGTCATTAGGTTATTTGGAAGCAGGAGTCATGAAAAATGAGCAACGCCTTCGCCGGGACTCAAACCACGGATCTCTGGAATACGCGCCCAGCGTACTGACCACTACACCACGAAGGCAGGAGATATACCTTATAAGCTGATTACGCTGAAAATGTGTTGTAGATTGCTTTATATCTTAATCTTAATCTCCTATAGATACACGTACTATTTAAATTAAACTAATTTACGCCTATGAACGAGGTAAAACATGAGGTTCAAAATAATATATTCTTATCTCCTTAACGATGTATATTTATGAAAACAAGGAAAACTTGGGCAAACAAAGGGAATGTTGAACAAAATAACAGTAATTTTATACGTACATATTCCTATAAAAGGTAAGCCAAATATAGAATCATTGCACTTGCGTGAAGACTAGATATTGTTGTTACACTCAAAAACACTACCAGAATCCTTTTGCACATTTGAGCTCGCATCTGAAAAATGATACCATTTCAGGACAAGACGGCGGTAAAAACAAAACGCCGACCAGTAAAGAACTGCATTCCCATTCCACATTTTTCAAACCAAAGTGGATAAAATCGTATGCGAGAAATGCAGTTCAAATGGATAGGGCGCCCCCAGATCAATAGTTCTTGAGCTCAAGTACGCTTGCTGATGGAGAGGAAAGCCGGTGATTGCATTTCGCCAAACAATTCCTTCAGGGCATGTTCGCCAAAGGCTGTGAGATAGCATACGAAAGCCACGATCCTCTAGAGATGCCACATAAGAAGGCGAAAGTTTTTGTCCCAGTCAGTGATGATTTGCCCCTGTAAAGAGCAACGGATGAAGCAAGGCATCATACTGCCTAGGAGTTTATTTACCATGGAGAACGCCTCCGTAGTATTTACAGAGATAGCACAGAGTTTTGGAAACAATGGCCAATTTTATTTCTCATTTGATGGTGGATATTCCAAGCAGGCAATTTAATGAAAGTATCTGAAAAGTAATATTTATTTATGTGTTTATGTCCATTAATGTATTTAAGATAGTCGTTACATTAAAGTACCGAAAAAGTATATAACAGGCCATTGAAATTAGCTTATTTAAACCTTGCACGTATTGTTTCCTAATTTACTTTCCTTACAAGAGTAGAAAAGTCTATTTTGAGTTTTCATGTCGTGCTAACGACATTTTCTAAACAATGTACATAAATGGAAATATTTCTGTAGATACATACAGGGTCGACCAGGAGAGTTGCAGCACACTCGTATATTACATTACATTACAGTAAATCTTGTCATGGTGAGCACCTCTGAAAATGTCTCTGGAAGTTTTTAGAACATATATATACACGGGCATTGACGTTTGTTTATGTTCTAAAGAATAGTTCTGTACGATTACTAGTCTCTACCGAAAACAGCTGAACAGCCATTGGGTAAAGAATCTATAAGGTATTTCCTGCCTCCTTTCCGCATACTTTCGTGGTGTAGTCGGTGTGAAGTCGGAAGCACGCGCGATGCGTATTCGGGAGGTCCAGAGTTCAAATCTCGGCGAGGGCATTGCCCATTTCTCATGTTCCTGCACTGATATAAAAATCCTAATGACTTTACAAGCTTTCGGTGATTTCACTGCAATGTATATACATACTACATAATGTCATTTTACAGAAAGCTGTATAACCAGAGCAGTGCAAAAGGACTGCCTTTTAATTCTTCCTCGCTTCAAACCTTCGTTTGTAAGATTTTATTCCATTCTTTTGTTGTAAGTGGTAGCATAACCATCTAGCAACTGAAAGCTCCACGGTTCGAATTTTGGCGGCAGCACAGTAGATGGCTCAAGTTTCTCGCTCTGAAAATCTTGGTAAGATCCACAAAGGCCACTAAACTAAAAATGTGATGAGTGATAATTCGTCACCACCAGGATCTGATTGACTGGGTGTCTTGTCATTCCCTAGTCGCCCTTAAAATGAAGAAGAACGTAAGGAATTACAACAACTATTTATAGGTGTTTTCATTAACAATTACAAGCAGGAAGCCGAAGATCTGTGATTCGAATTCCGGTGAGAATTTTTCGCGTTTTCTGGTCCGAAATTTTTAAAAGTCTTTACATATGTATGTAGGTCTCGACGAATATGATCTATCATAAATTGCTTCATGGCTCTCCTTTAGGGAACTAGTGGTGTAAACATTAAGACCTTCTAAGTAAAACAGTTCTAAATTACTGCTGAAAATCTCAAGTTCTTGTGGTAAGTTTGTTTCTCGTTAATGTCCGGGTATAATGATGATTTGGAAGACTTTAAGGATTCAGGCATTCTTTTTTTAAAACGAATCGATTTTGATGTCTTTAGTTTACTAACAGAGAATCATGAAAGTTGGAGAAAATATATTAAAAAATATCGCATTACTTGGAATTTAAGTCGCAAGAGGATTTTAAAATTGGAAAATTGGAAAAATAATGAAAAATATCCGTTCTTCGATTTAAGCCCAAAACGATCGTATAATTTGAATAATAATAAAAAGAATTTGCTAATAGATGCTAAAAAATAAGAAACACTTTTATTTAATGCTAACATACAATGAAGCTACTTTGAATACATGAGTTACAATAAATAAATATATGAGTCTTCTTCAGATATGCTATTACTTTTGACAACTTCATGAAGTTGAATTTTCATCTTTACTTTCGAATTAAAACAAATCATCTGAAGTGCCATGATAGAAATAGGAAGTTAAAATACAAGCTTTGAATTTAAGCCGTATCCTAATTTTACGTCTAAAAATTTGGAAAAAAAATGTGAAATTTAAATTCGAAATAATACGGCATGGAGAATATCATGAAGCACTTAATATACCAGTTAAATTTCTATTATTGAAAGATGATAAATCTGCATGCATGGGTGTCGCATGGTGGAGAGATGGTGGCAACATTTTGAAAAGTGATAAGGACATTTACAGAGCATTGAAGCTAAATACCAAAACGAAATTAATAGACTTCTGAGCTAACGCTCTTTGAGCTAAAAAAAAAATTGTTAAACATCTTACTAAGAAAAACGCGTTTTGATATGATAAACTTAGAAAACTCTGAAAAAATAGAAAACATTATGCCAATACTTAACTCTACACTGGAAATTCTAAACATATGCTGCTATACAGCATTTAAAAATTTTGTAATTTTGTTGTTGAACTTTATGTGTCGTAAGTGCGAACGATGCTTAATAATAAAGCCAAAAAGACAAAAAGAAAGGTGTTAGCTGAAGTGAGTGTAAGAGCAGATGGATAGATTGAGAGCTCAGCAAGAGCGTGAAAAACATTAACAAACCCTTTTGGGCGATCGTTACCGCCTGAAATCATTCAGTTTTCTTTTTTTCATTTTCTTTCTTTCTCTCTTTTTATTTATATATTGGTAATTTTTAAAAGATTTTTCAACCGCCGTGAGATATATAATTGAAACAAAATAACTTTTTTTAATTTTTTATCCTCTTTTACATTTTTTAAAGGAAAACTATTCTTTCTTTCACTGTAACAATACATCTTCTGACATTATTATTAAGCTTCTTTATCGATCTTTATCGGGGTTCTTTAAAAAAGATTTGCCACTTCCTCCCCTCCCCCAACAGGTAGAGAGGAGAAAAAGAACTTACTAAATAAATAAGTAATGAATTTGATGTGCAGTATTGCGCCCCTTATCATTGAATTACTGAATAAATAAGTAATGAATTTGATGTGCAGTATTGCGCCCCTTATCATTGAATTACTGAATAAATAAGTAATGAATTTGATGTGCAGTATTGCGCCCCTTATCATTGAATTACTAAATAAATAAGTAATGAATTTGATGTGCAGTATTGCGCCCCTTATCATTGAATTACTAAATAAATAAGTAATGAATTTGATGTGCAGTATTGCGCCCCTTATCATTGAATTACTAAATAAATAAGTAATGAATTTGATGTGCAGTATTGCGCCCCTTATCATTGAATTCTTCAA
This sequence comes from Stegodyphus mimosarum, assembly GCA_000611955.2. NCBI lineage: Eukaryota > Metazoa > Arthropoda > Arachnida > Araneae > Eresidae > Stegodyphus > Stegodyphus mimosarum. The sequence goes on from KK120857.1 coordinate 182,935, forward strand.
TAGAAAGAAAAGGAAAAAAATAATGAAACAATGAATATTTGAGAAGTATCAGTAGTGCCAAAACTTACTGAAAAATATGATTACATACCACAAATATTGGTGGCCAAAGATAAATCGAACCTGACATGGGAGACTTCATTTTCTTTGGGTTTGATTAATCTTGGACCACTTGACAATATAAATGAATATAAATGAATGAGAGAACAGAAACTTAATTTTAAATAATATAAATGTAAGATATAACAAAATACGATGGCTGCTTTAAGAATAACGGGCGACCTCAAAATTAACGATTCTAGATTTTATGTTCTCCCCCTTAATTCATCTGTTCTCCCAAATTCGAGATCTTTCCAGATTACATAACGCTGCTTGAAAAAGGTAACTAAAACTAAAATTAACCAATTCACAAATTAAGAGTACTTTCTGCATCTATTCGGTATAAAAACCGCTCGCAGGTAATTAATTACATCATCTTCCTCTCCCTAACTTCCGCTCTGCCAAAACTGTACTGCTTTGCCTTGCTAAAATGCCTACGCCATACCTTTAACAAACCAATGTACATAAAAATTATCGTATTTAAATATGATTGGATAAATTCTTTGTCTACAAAAATGATCGGATGTGAATTATAATGGAATAAAATTACGTTTTGAAACAGCTACATCTGGAAGTTTGTGGTTTATGCATCCATCTGTCTAACTACGTAGACTTCAAGCTGCAGCGCATCAAAATATCCATCCTCGGCCATGACGACAGCAAGCTCTTAAAGTATTGGATTCCTCCTGTGCATCGAAAATACTACATAACTGAGAACTTATGATGGAAAGAACTTAGATACTATTGATTCGGCTTCGGACTGCGTTTTATAGTGATATTTATCCGGAGAAAACCTGAATCCTTAAGGACCGCTGAAGTGTAATCCAGTACCTTGATAATTGGAGAAATATTACAGACCTGAGAAGAATTAATGTTATTGAAAAACCCAAGACCTATTCCTAGTCTTCTGTCCTCCATCTACAATGGATACCATTTCATGCAAATCTAAAATATAATGATATAGCTGATAAACTGGCAAAGGAGGGTACTTCCACGCTTTAGGTTTATGCCGAACCTTTGACCTAACTTGAACTATACTCGAGAAGAAAAGCTTTAATAACATTTCTTGGAAACAACTACCGACACACTCATGGTATCGTAGTAGAAGTCTGGTACTGCTATTGGTTTCAAGGCTGACAGGAAGGACCAAACGGCTCTGGCTCAATTGGCTTCAGGACATTTAAAGACCCTCAGATATTTCTGTGGTACTAAAACTTTTCCAGCTTGCGCCATGTGCAAAAACCGCAAAGTTACTGAGCAACATTTACTTGGTTATGTTGCCTTGGTGCGTGAAGATTCTGCCGAAGAGAGAGAATTTCGTGTTGGAAGTTATGAAGGCGAATGCACTTACGGATCGTATCTGATTCAAATCTGGGGGATTAAGACGAAGACGACGACGAAAAAGAATTTAGATAATCCTTATTTCATTCTCCGTATTAAATTGTTAAAGAATAAGATGCTTTTATGCCCTTAAAAATAAAATATTTTGAAACATTTTGCTTCACACCAGGCCTTTTCGGAGCACGATTTCATGCAGTTGTCATACTGACGTTGTTATACAGTGTTAAATGCACAATTAAGGTAATATACTACATTCTGCCTTAAATATACATTTAAAGTAACCGTCATGTTAAAGGCGTTATAATTTCTATAAAAGTTGTAGAGACATTAGGTTATTTCGAAGCAGGAGACATGAAAAACGAGCAATGCCCTCTCCGGGACTCGAACCTCGGATCTCTCGTATACGTGCCTAGTGTGCTGACCATTGCACCACAAAGGCATGCTAAAAAAGCGGGAAAAACACCTTATATACTCCCCTTTTAAAGGGCGACTGCGTAGTAGGGGATCCAAATGCCAGGTCCTGGTGGTGGACAAATATCATCCACCTTTTTTAGTTCGGGTGCCACTGTAGAGTCATTAGGTTATTTTGGAGCAGGAAGGGTGAAAAATGTGCAATGTCCTCACCGGGACTCGGACTTCTCGAATAAGCGCTGAGTGTGCTGGGTATTACAACACAAAGGCATGCTAAGAAGGCGGGAGAAATACCTCATAGGTTTAGAATCGCTGTTAGAATTTAGAACGATTGGTCGAATGAGTGGACCAAATATGCAATGCTTTTTTTATTAAAATCGTTAAGTATTTTATTGAAATTACACTAGCTGTACTGACTAAAACTATTACGTACTTTTGACTAACTATTTTAGGCTATCTGAGCAAAGGGGTAATAGTTTAAAAAGCAAAAGCCATACAACAACAATGAATGCTAATCTTATGGATTACGAAGTCGGTTGAATCGGCCCAAAACAAATAAATATGAACAAAATTTGATTAAAAAAATTATCCGGTTGGAATTCTGTCTCCTATTTTAACTCCTTCTATATTATTTTAATAGAACAATTGATGTTATTTACTTCTGTTTTGAAACGGCGTTATGTAACTCTAGAATTATTTTCCGTGCATAAGCACCTCATAATACGGAACGTAATTTGCAATCAAAAAACAGCACCGCGCCGTAACGGTAATTCCATTTCTAATTCATCAATCGCAAAACCTCATTTTATAAATCTTTCGCAAGCATGTTTTAAGGCTTTAAGATGAAAACATAAACGAAAAAAAATATCGGACGCAGCTCAACATTGAAATTAAAAGGGAAAAAACTGAAAAATATAAATAAAAAAAAATACTCAGCCTCCATGAACATTACTACAATGTTTCCATTAATCACCAAGTTATTTTATTCATTTTCTGTAGCATCGTTAGCAATCTCTTAAGACATTTGTGCTGAACAAGGAAAACGAGCAAGAAAAAAATAATAAATAAATAAAAAACCTCCGTGATGCTGTAATTACTCAAACTGCTTGCAATATTTAATAAAGGGCAAACATGAAATTAGCATTTTTATTCCAAGCTGGATAATATTTTTCTTGTAATTTAAATAATACAACCATTAAGGGAAATGGGGTCGGTGCTTTTATTGTCAAACATACCACAAGCGATAGAATACGAAATAGAGTAATTCCAATTACAATATTTTCTGACAAAAATCTTGGAAAAAAGGAAATGTGTTCCGCTACTTTGGATATTATTCGGAAAAGCTCTTTGCATATGAAAACCATCTTAGCCTCAAAAGGGGCGAATTAATGCCCGCAACGTTTATTAAAATGAACCCTGATGGTGCTGGAATTAAGGAAATAGTATGATGTTGCTGCCACTCATTAGTAAGATTTTATGTTTGGCAGCAGGTGACGAAAGAGGACACGATTTTTGTTGTCTTTTATAGCGCATATTACCTAAAAGATAATCTAAAGAATCGCTTAGATAAACTAAATAAAAAATCTACTTTAATTCAATTAGCTTGAACACGGCTAAAAGAAACTAAACAAAGTGGATTATTATTAGCATATATATGAAAGGAAACTGTTGTCACAAATATAAACTGGTTTCATGAATTGTCTTTTGTAAAGCTTTCGTGGTGCCCATTTCCCTAAGACGTCACTTCTGAAAGTGACAGTTAGAAAAATAAGTCTGTTGCATTTCTGAGATATTTCTTTCTCGGTTTCGTTTCATTCAAATATTCTCATTCAGTATGAAGAGTTGTAGAGACATTAGGATTTTTTGAAGCAAGAGAGATGACCTCGCCGGGACTCGAACCACGAAACTCTCGAATGCACGCTGAGTGTGCTGACCACTACACCACAAAGGCATGCTAAGAACGAGGGAGAAATGCCTTATGTACTCCCCCTTTTACAGAGCGACTGGGGTTTGGGGGACCCAATCGCCAAATCCTGGTGGTGGAGAATCATCATCCACCACCTTTTTTTAGTTCGGGCTCTATTGTAGAGACATTAAGATTTTTTGAAGCAAGAGATATGAAGAGTGAGCAATGCCCTCACCGGGACTCGAATATGCGCCGAGCGTGCTGGCCACTACACTACGAAGGCATGCTAAGAAGGTGGGAGAAATACCTTATAGAGTCATTAGGATTTTTTGTTGCTAAAGACATGAAAATGTGCAATGCTCTCGAATTCCAGGGTGGAGCTCTCGAATACACATCGATTATGATTCCAATTACACCATGAAGTCATGCGAAAAGGAGGTAGTAAATACCTTATACATTCGCCTAACGTCACTGCAGCACACATATTTTTATGAATGAATTCGTAAGGCTCAAGTTTTGAGTCACGGTATTTCCTATTAGAAGCCTAAAAAATGCTATGCGTGACGAGATTCCAAATGTTACAGAAGATTTCTTGTAGCAACACTGATTTTTTTTTTCAATGGAGGGCCATCAGCTGGCTTCAGCTTGGCCACTACTAAGGCCAGAAGTGGTGGTCACTTTATTATGGAGGTACCTAATAGGTGGGCCACCTTTGCCTCCTCTGAAGGGACGGACAATTACAGCAATGCCTTCTCCGGGATTCGAACCCAGGCCCTTTGGTATCATAGCCGGCTCCCCTAACCACAATACCGTCTGGGCGGCGAACTGAAATGTTATACAGGACACTTTAAAATCATGGCAAAGATATCTGGGAGACAGCAGCATCGTCTGTTGTCATGGGAGACATTTCCGAGAAGCTGTATTGAAGAAGTGAGGCCTGTTTTGTGGATTCAAGATGCTGATTGAGAAGCACATTACGCACATTGCAAGTGAAATGAAGATCGAGCAATAATTTTTTTTAAAGTTCTCCTTTTTATAGGTCTATGGAAGAAAACGTTTTAGAAACTTTAAAAAAATGCACACGAAACGTAATTCATGATACAATATATCTTGTATAAGCATTAGTCTTGATGATTTTACAAGATATATTATAAACAGTTTAAATAAACAGTTTCTATACCAATTATTAAAATGCTTCGCTGATATTGACTTCAGGAGGCAGAACTACAAAAATTCAGAGTAGACTATAAGATAATATCAAACCACAAAACATTTGAAAGCGTTACATTTTTCTGTGCAAAAATTCTAAAACAAAACATAAAATAGCATGTGATAATAGTTGGAATCTGAACTATAGCAACGGCTACAAATTCGAAAGATAAAAATCTGAAAGCGGGCCGTTTACGAAAATAATGGGGAATGGATGGATGAATGGTGGTTAAACTCGATCGGATTTCTTTAAGCAGTCCATAGGGAAGTGCAAACAGCTGTAAGCAATGACGTCGAGACTTAATAGACCACGGACCGCTGACTGTGAAGCCGGAATCGGCGCACTAAACTGATAATTGGAAATCCATGTACTCCCTGCGCGAGAGTTCCAATCGATGATTCGCCCATCGATGAAGAAAGTCGTTATTGAAGTCTCTCCACTGCAGACATTTTAATGAAGTAATTTTGACGAAAAGGAAAAACCGCTAAGCAAAGCAGACTTTTTAAACGCAAGACGATATTATGCTCTTGTACTTTCATCAAAGATGTCAGAAATGACGTCATAAATTGTACTCAAGGAGGTAATGTAATGTAATATATGAGTATGCTGCAACCCTCCCTGACCGATAATAATCGGCCTCATGGCTAACGCAGCACACCTAACACAGACAAACAAAAATATAGTTAAATACATCAAACCAAAATTCCGAATATCGTTCTGTTGCCATTTATAAAGTTCATCAAATACTTTGCAAATCTATGCTCTTTATTTCGGCAATAGAATTCCTTTATGTTACCATGTTTTTCTCTAACATGTCGCAATAACGACGAAATGTCGTGCATCAAAAACAACAAAGACTATCATTTTGCAAATTAAATCTTTTCAGGTTCAGGTACTCGAGGAGATCGATTTGCACGTCAGAACCGCTACGGACCTCCACCAGAGTTTCCTCTGGCCTCGTCCTGATACTCGAGGAGATATAAGAAAGTCCATTTCGATATCCATTAATATATAGTGAAGCCTCTCGCGCGACCGCTTTCATAAGACAACTACCTCTGAAAGTGACCGGTGTTTCTAAAAAGATATATAAACATCGGTATTGATGGACACCTCTTTAACCCTTTCACTGTAATGAATGAGGCCAGCTCGCATTTCAGTTATGGACCGCAATGAACGCAAATGAGTGAGCTCGGAATTACAAATTTACCACTGACAATACTACACTCATGTCCAAAATTATCTTTGCATACCCAAAAATGATGATATTCAATGAAATATCGAATCAATGTGATCCGTATTTGCAGGGAATGTGTGAAAACCAAGCCTAATTAGCATTATCCAATCAAAAGTGATCAAACGGTTTGTGATATGCAAATCTAGGCGTTACGTCATCGAAGGGTGAATCAAGGGCTTTGCGTAAACTGAATATTTGAGGGAATTTCTGCAACATAACATTTGATTTCAGTGTGTAGGGACTCAAAGCGGTTTGTTATGGCTTCGAAGTATCATTTGGAAGAATCTGTAAAGTGGCGAATTATCGGCCGTTTAGAAGCAGGGCAGTCAATCATGGAAACAGTCACATGTCTGAATATTTCAAGACAGACAGTTTCTAAGCTATGGAAACAGTTTCAAAATGATGGAAGTGTTGTAAGGAGGCCTGGACAAGGTCGGAAACGAATGACAACTGCTTCTGAAGATCGGTATCTGGCATTAACTGCCCGTCGTAACAGAAAGGCTACTGCTCGCCAGTTAAGTTCAGAGCTTGCAGCCACCACTGGAACTGTTGCATCACGGCAAACAATATACAGAAGGCTTAATGAAAAAGGCCTTTATGCCAGAAAGCCAAGAGTATGTGTTTTACTGTCTTCACAGAAAAAGAGGGATCGCTTTAATTGGTGTAAAGAACATCAAAACTGGACTGAACATCAATGGTCCCATGTTCTCTTTACTGATGAGTCGCGGTTTAGTTTAACTGGTGATTCTAAACGTGTTTACATCTGGAGGGAGTCAGGAACACGAAATGATCCCTCGAACATTGTGGAACGTGACCGTTTCGGTAGTGGAGGTGTGATGGTATGGGGTGGAATAATGATCGATGGACGTACGCCCCTACACGTGTTCAGCAGCGGATCTGTGACAGGCCAGATATATCGGGATGAGGTCTTAGATCCTTATGTAAGACTTTTCAGGGGTGCATATGGACCTGACTTTTTATTTATGGATGATAATGCCCGTCCACATCGAGCAAACCTCGTTGATGAATTCCTTGAAAGTGAAGACATTAAGCGAATACCTTGGCCACCAAACTCTCCTGACCTTAACCCGATAGAGAACTTATGGGACTACCTTGGAAGAGCAATTGCACGTATACATCCTCCTCCTAGAGATGTAAATGCTCTGAAGACGGCATTGCTGGAAGAGTGGAGATTAATTCCCCAAACTGTGGTTAACAACGTTATTTCCAGCCTTAAAACACGTTGTGATATGTGTGTACAAGTCAGGGGAGATCATATTCCATATTAAATTCGTAAGACTTAATTCTTTTTCTGAATCATTCCTTTTTTTCTTAACTCTCTTTGTCACACTTTATTACCATTTTTATTGTTTCATGCTACAATTTGATATCATATGAGGTGATCTTCAATTTTTTCTTTTGCATTTATGTGTCATCATGTTATGTATGATTCCACGAAAATTCATTAAATTATTAGTCTCTGAGAAATCCGTGAATTTATGCATGTAAACATAATTTTGGACATGAGTGTATATCGCGAGTATTTGGAGAGAAAGGATTGCTGAACCTCGCAATCCCCAAAGAGTTAAGAAAAAATCATTAAGTAGTCATCCTGGTCGATTATAGAGGGTTGAAACGTGAATGTATAACTGAAGCGGCTTAAAACCTTTTTTATTCCTTACCCTGCGTCAGTCGCTTAGCATAAAATTCCATTCATATACAACCCGGAAAAATAGCGCTTTCCATACGCGAGACTATAGTTGTTCACTGTTTACTGTTACTATGGACTCTTTCTTAGTTTTGTTGTTCTCTTTCATATTTGCTTGTTCTGTCTACAGTTATCTTTCTAATCTATCATTAAAAAAAAGACACTTCGTGCAATAATAAGACATTATTTTTTACTCGCACTTTAATGTCAAACGGGATTAATATTAGTGCAGAGTAATATTTCAAGAACTGATATTTTAAATACTTACTGAGCGGAAGAAAATTGCTTTGTTTTGGTTAATTTGCCTATGGCAAAGCACTCGAGGGCTATCTGCTTAAAGGCAGAGATGCTTTCGTAGAAGACTTTTTATGGAAACTGGCTTGTATACACGTTACACACGAGGAAAAGGATAAGGATAAGGAACGGGGGACGTGGGCACTGTCCCTTTATCATAACGGTTAATCGATGTAGCACCACGTCCACAATTATCAAGAGAACACCCTCAGATGTCAACGGAGTCACATAGTCGGTTCACACCAACCTCCGAAGCCCAGCGTTCTTACACCCCAAGTGACCGCAGTAGTGTTTACATTTTGTAGAGAGTAACAGTCTTTGCACAAGATTACAAGGTTCCGTGTATTAACAAAGATTGAGTTCAATAGTCGGTATTATAATATTCGTGATTCTGGTAACAGTTCCAAAAATAGTTCAAGTAATGTTCAACATACTCTAATGTGCACACGAATGTGTACACCTAAGTTCATGGTACATATGACAATAATTCTGCTTACAGTTCCGAAAACATTTCTAAGTGATCTTCAGCATACTATATGTGAGTAGCGAATATGCACACTCAAGTTCATGGTACATAAGACATTACATTCTGATAATTTGAACACGGACTATTATTCTACGCATGCACGTGCTAAACATTATACTGCATATACTGGTGCAGAGTAGTCAAGATTTTGTCAGAAGCTGACGCTATCATAAAATCTAACTTTCTCTGCAAAGGTAAATTTTTAGGAGCTTAAGGTCTTTGTGAAGCGCTAAGTTTCTTATGAAATACGGACACCACGACTTGCAGCCAAAATATCTTCTGTCTGAACAACCGTAAGTTTAATTTATTTATTTTTATTAAAGGCACTTGATTATAGATCACTGGCACCCATGCATCAAAGATGCATGAGATTGGAGAATGAAAAACAATAGAATTACAGAAAGACAAAACAGTATTTAACCTCACTACAATAACAATAACTACATCGAAACAGCAAAATGGAACAACGTATGACTACATTAAGCATTAAAAAAATAGTTCCTGGATGTCAATTGCATCAAATCTCTAGCCCTCCAATATCGACTGTACAAGTTCTCTTTCTTCAATAAGGAACACTTTTGTAAATGATCTCTGTCCATCTCAAAATCCTGGTTCCACAAAGTGCACAAGGGATTATTATAGATACCAGTGCAGTGCAGATGTTTAGCGGAAGAATCATGTCCGATCTTTAAATGGAGCGCCGCAAATTCGATGGATTTGGGAGAGTCCGGGATATTACAAATCGAATTGGGCGTTGGCACTTGCATCCAGAACCGTGCCAAGATATTTTTTCAACTGAGGCAAAAAGGTAAATGCGCGCCGCTATATACACACACACACACACACACACACACACACACACATATATATATATATATATATATATGAAAATGTTAAAAAAATCCTTTTTTGATAAATAAGAAATAACATTGAAATACAAATTGCATTAACTTACAGAGTTTCTTGCAATTCTTGCTATTGTTTTATTAATTTAAGTTTGCCGAAGCTTATTTTCCTTAATAATAACCGATAAATTAAAAAACATAATTAAATTTTCGAATTCGCATAGCTAATTTGGCGCCCCTTCTAGCGATTAACCTGAGGCAAGTGCCTCATTTGCCTCACTCTTGTCCCGGCTCTGCTTCCATCCGTAGCATACTTTAAGCTACACAGGCAACCTGGTTAGTGCTAAATAAATAACAACTCTTGCAAGATTGGAGCTATGTTTATATCTATGAACATTGTAAGTAGTGATTAACATATTTTCTTAATTAAGGAATTGATTCCTTTCCTTAATTAATAAATGAGTTTTATTATATAGCTTATGAGTAGCAGCAAATAAAATTTGATGTGAATTTTACCTTTGTGTTAATTAACTTAAGTTCAATATAGTACATCCATTAGTCCACGGCGTTTCGTTTGAGCAAGATAAGGTTAGGTCGATAATTCGTTTGAGCAGGATAAAGTCAGCCAAAAGGCAAACCTTATAAAATAAAGATCTCTGGGCGCTAGATTTCGTTTAGCTGGAGTTCCTAAGTAGAAAAAGATTAAAGGATATTCAACATTACAGGTTCAATTTATCAATATCTTTCAACTAACGTTCAGTTTCATGAAATCAGTACTAAAAAAACTGACAAACTTTCCAAACGCGTAGCACTCGCTACGTCAGTAATCTGGTTAAATCTACCCACAGCATTGTCCAAGCCATAAAAAAAATTAAACCCATTATTTTTAACCAAAGAATTTAAAATCTCTTTTTAAAGTCTAGTCTGCAGCGGCAGGCAGAGAACACAGTATATGGATGGAATTTTCCTCCGAGAGCAAGAAAAAGGCTTCAGAAATAGCTATTTTTGATTGCACTCTGCAAATGAAGAATTTACGACTCCCCAAACTATACACGCACGCAGTTTTTGTCTCTTTCACATATTCTTAGTATGGCCAACTTTTATTCATGAGTCCCTTGCGATGATTCAACCAAATCCAAGTAAGAAAAATCTGCAACTCGCATTTCAGAATTGCTTGTAACGTTTCTGTTCGCCAAAAATATTATCCCTAAGCTGAGCATGATACATAGCACCTTAGAAATAGATTACCTATTAAAGGTTAAGCTCCTTCTCGCAGTCTGTTTGAGAAGCCAGGGACGAGGTCATTGTCGGAAATCAGGAAAGCTCGAAACGCGAGAAATGACTTATGCACCTCGTAAGCATATTCTGATCTAAAGTTTACTGCAAAATATTCTTACTGTTGAAGAAACAGGACTTGCGTGACTTCGAAATCGATAATTTCGTATAAAATCGACGCCAATCAGACTGCTTTTTTGTCAAATATTAAGTTTCACATTAGTGTGTTTCTAAAGAACAGCGAAATGAACAGAAGCTCTCCTCTTTAACATTCCTAACATACTGGAAAACGAGGGATAGCTACACATATATTATTGAAATTTATTGAATAAAAAGCTGTTGAGGGCAGTCTGCTTAAAAGGACTGGTGCCTTCAAGAAAAAGGCTCACTAATGTCTGAATAGGTACGCCCTTTGAACACGTGGTTTAACCCCCGTTTAAATACTGTTAATAGTTAATCTGAATCGTCGTTTTGTAATTTTCCTCATTGTGCAATGGGAATATGAACCAGTTTAGCTTAGAATGTTCTCCAAGAACTCTCCTCTTTGGCAAATAGCTGTAATGTAGCTTTGCCATATTTTATTAAAGTTATTTATTCCCTTTTATTCTCAAATACTTAAAATTTTTTCTTCGTCGTTTTGCGTACGAATAAAATTAGAGACATGAAAGGTGAATGCCAAAAGTCCTTATACTTTCCTGTTTTGCAAGGGAAGATTTTCTTCGCAAAGCTGAAATGCTGTCGTTCTTTCATTTGTTTAGAAAAGGAAGAGGTTAAAAATGTAAGCATAAAACGAAGATTCAAAGCAATATAAGCCAAAAAAAAAGTATCGTCCAAAAATTTTCTTACACAGCTTGACTAGGCTTGTTTCTCTCTTTCTTTTTTCTCTCTCTCTCTCTCTCATTGGCAGGACCACTGCCATCTTCTCCACCTTCTTCAGTTTTGAAAAGATGAATAAAACACGAAGCTTGTCAATACGTCCATGCGTTCGACTTTACAAAGCTGTCCCCACCCAGAATGACAGAGAAAGAACTGAAAAAAAGGGTCGTCCCAAGCCTGGTATTTTTCTTCCACTTTTTCTCTCTCTTTCTCAAAAAGGACAAAACGACTCCTTGCGGATAAAGCGCAGAGCAAGAAGAAGGATTCCGAAATCGAATGTGGATTTCAAGGAAATCTGACTGACGCATGAGATGAAAAAAAGAAATGGTGTTCAAAAGAAATTAGGCGTCTATTGAAGAACAGACTAGGTCGTTGAATAAGGCATTAATCCAAAGAATTGGATTTTTCGGTGCTTCATTCGGAAAAAGAGACATAAAAAATAAGTAAATCCCAAAATAAAACTGGATTTATTTATTTAGTTTAGAATGTTAAGGGGCAGGAAACTAGAGGAATGAAATTTCTAGGAAACTGCTCCTAAAAAATCTAAAACTTTTTATCCTCTTAGTTTCTTCCCCCTTCCCCCGACAGCAACTCTTCATTCATTGTAAATTTTTTGCTGTGGTCTGAGGTTGAATAAACGATCTTTTTTTACCAACTAAAATGCACGGTCTTCTTTGAGCTTAAAAGGATCTTTTAAACAGAAATAAGTAAATGATTGTAAGAAGATAAGTAAATGATAAAGTAAATATATTTCTCACATCCGTTTATGGGCAGATGAATTTAAAAATTCTGCTGAACTAATCTTATCGGACAAGGTTTCACAGCGTGCCTTTCCTTGAACGGTGCAAACTTTTCAATAACGGAATTCAGGAAAAACACATTTTTTTTTCAGATTAAGGATTATTTGATTAGTGATGATATTTACAATTGGTTCCGCGGAATGTTACATTTTATGAGGTATCACGAGTTCCAATAATTTGTTTAAAGCAATTATATTTTTATTTCTGTTAGACCAGTCTTCTATCCCTTTATTCAAATTTTCAAGGTAAAAAAATTTTGAAATAACACGTTTAAAAATAATATAATAGTAACATAAACTGCATACAATTTTTGTTTTAAAATGCAGACAAAAGATAAGAAAGGAAAGGAAAAAGATTATATATTAAGCCCAAAGGGGCGTTTTTTTCATTTACATAAACATACACGTTTCGAGAGCATTTCAGTTAATGTTCCTTTGGGCTAAAAATAATTTTAAAGGAGTGAATTTCCGATAGCGAGTCTCGAGCGCTGGAGATAAAAAAGTTTTATCTCAGTACAGTGTTGCCTTTGCTCGCTTTGAATTCGTTGAGTTTGTTAACAAAAAATTTGTTAAAGTTTTACAAAATATGAGATGCACAATTAAACAAATTCGAAATTCAAAATTCGGTCTTCCAAGTAAGTGTTCATATTCAAGTGGAGGTTCTACATTATTCAAAATTTGATGGCTCTAGGTACCGTTGTTTTTTTACAATGCGAAAAACATGCATATATTCATGCAGATTTTTCACTATTTAATTTCTTTAAATATAATACAGGGCGATGATAAGTTATGGCAGGTCTTTCAAATTTATAGCACGACGGCGCTTATAAACTATGTGTACCCTGTTTTAGCTCACTAGCCTGTGTCTCAGTCTAAGAGCACCAAATCGAGAAAAGACGATAGTTGAGCTGTTGCTGCTGCATCGTGATCTTGCTGTTCAATAGTGACCATGAGAACAGAGCTGAGATCTGCACAGCTCTGCTGAGCTGAGAGCAGAAACTAAATATAATAATATTTCAAGACTATTACCAGAACAATATAATGATGTTTTTCTCGTTACGATCGTTGTTTATGAGCCGAGTCACCACAAAATTCTTACCGACCACTGTATATTGTAAATTTAAACCACAAATCAAGTAACATAAAATTATATGTTATATTATACGAAGATCTAGCGTTGCAACAGTTCTAAAAGCGTATTAAAATAATCTTTATGCTTAAAATTGAAATAAAGCCGCAAACAAGATCAACTGAATGGCTGCTGAAAGAAATGCTGCATCTGCGTTTGCTCTTAAAGGAAGCTTTTAACAGTAACGACTTTTCAAGTGCTAAGCCCTCAACAATTACGACTTTTTAAGCACCACTTGTCACTGCAGGATATCCATTTTAAAAACATCCAGTGATAAAGTACATAACTGCCTAAGAACAGCTTTTCTTAAAAGTGTGGGCGCAAAGCGAAATTTAGGGTCGCGAAAATTAAATTCAGATTTATGAGTTCAAAGAGAAATTAGTCGCAGTACCTTCACTGTCTTTAATTTACTGCATTTTCTGTAGACCGCAATTATAACATTGCAATACTGGCAAGTTGAGCTGTAAATTATACCTGCATATTGAAAACTGCCACTAAGCGCGTCATAATAGGGATATCGCATTCCAGTTTCAGTATATAAGCTATTTTAGAATTAACATATGCTATGAAAGCATAGTACATAATGTTCTACATTACACAGATGGTGCCGAGAATCAAGGTCAGAGCAGCTGCGGCTAGTCATAATGCTTTCCCTTCCAGCATGCTTTTGCGGTGTAACAGCAGCACATTCGCGTATTCGAGAGGTACTTTGCGGGGGGGGGGGGGAGAAGGACAGTTCTGTATCTTCCGCTCTACTGAGCCGACTGATGAAATTCCAACTGCGTTTTCCATGTCTCGGAAGCGCGACTTAGGATATAAATTAGATTTATATATAGCTTTGCTCTAATATACATATTTTGACACAAAATGGGACTTTTAATGAAAAAACATGCCGATTGTTTTCCATATTTCGATTCTACGACTCAAATTATGCCTAAATATTAAATTTTGTAAAATTTGGTGCGAAATTTACGGAGAAATTCAAAAATTTAACTTGGCGAATTTTTTTCAGTTTAAGCCAAGAATAATTCACTTGGAGAACTTATTAATATTAGGCAACCTATATTTTCCTTCCCTTCCATTGCGCAGGGGAGGAAAAAAAGTCACTTCGTTTCTGCATTTTTACATTGTGGACAAGAGGAACAAAAGTCACATCGTTTCGAATTTCAATTAATTTTAACAAAGTGCGTAAACCACATTTTCATTACTATCGCTTTCAACAAATATGCCAAATTTCAAAACGCTCCAGTACATAAATTGACGTATATCTTCGGAAATTTTGAATAAAAAGCTTTAATTTTTTGCAGGTATGCTTAGAAATACATCCACTTTAAGATGATGGTAAAACTTTTATAGGTTATAATTAAAAATGTTTTTCGAAAAATTTATAAAAATTATTAAAAAATACAAATTTTAAAGGTAAATTACAAAAGACTGGTGAAATTTATTTGGAATGAACTTAAATTTCGAACTGTGTAGGAAAGAATCAGATAAGTTTCATAAAAAAAGATATATTAATAAATACATACCAAACTGAATTAACATTGAGGAGTTACAATTTTGAGAGCTAATTGTTTAAAAACTACTCGTGCTATGTTTACAAAACTTTAGAATTTGGCATAATGTGAGTCGTAGAATCGAAATATGGAAAAACATTGGCATGTCATTTCAGAAAAAGTGCGATTTTGTGTCAAAATATGCATATTTGAACAATGCTATATATAACGAATTCGACGCAATTTGAATTCCGTGAATCGGCTCGGTAGAACATGAGATATAGAACTGTCTCCCCCCCCCCGCAGAGTGCGTGCTTTAAAAGGTGTCCGCCGAAAACATCGCGGACAAAACAACGCAAGGCGAAAACGTAGCAGTACAAAACATGATGGGAAAAAACGAAAACACGGAGAAAACATCGCAGTTCTAAAACCTCGTGCTACAAACATCATCATTGAAAATAAAGCGATTCGAAAACATCGCACTTTTAAAACATGAAAATATCGTGGCAAAAAAATAAAGCACATACGAATCATTGCATGATGATAATATCGTAGATATGCGTTTTCAGGCTTTAAAAATTCGCGTATTAGCATAAGGATTCGTGAGCGCAAGAAGGAATGAAAAATATTTTTAATTTTATAATTCATATTTTTGAATCAACAAATAAATTGCTGAAAAAGTAAGAAAGAAAATACTGTTAGATAAGGAGTTAACAGATTTTTAAATTTATATAGTTTACTAATAAAGGTCATTAAGTAATTAATCATTTTCATAAAGTTTTATTGGCAATATTTCATGAAAAATACAGTTTGAAAAGGATTAGAAGATGAGTAACTGTGTGTGGTTACTTCTATTAAAATTGTTTAATTAATTGTCAAATTACAAATCCTGTTAATTGCTATAACTAGCATTAATTGTCTACTCATTTTTACTTTTTGAATACTTAAGCTTCCTTCTCAGTTTTTCAGTAAAAATTCATTACTTAATTAAAAAATATAAAATGAAAACGTATATCTGCGATGTTATCATCACGCGATGATCCGTAGGTGCTTTAAATTTTACCACGATATTTTCGATAACGATATTTTAAAAGTGCGATGTTTTTGAACTGCTTTATTTTCAGTGATGATACGATATTTTGTACCACTTGCATCAGAAGTGACATTATGTATTTTTTGAAAGCAGGAGAGATGAAAAATGAGCAGTGCTCTCGCCGGGACTCGAACCACGGACCTCTCGAATATGCGCCGAGTGTGCTTGACCGTTACACCACGAAAGTATGCTAAGAAGGCGGGAAAAATATCTTATATATATCCCCCTTTTAAAGGACGACTGGGGATTAGGGGCCAAAATCGCCAAATCATAGTGGTGGAGAATCATCATCCACCACCTTTTAGTTCGGGCGCCAGTGTAGAGACATTAGGTATTTGGAAGCAAGAGATATGAAAAATGAGCAATGCCCTCGCCGGGAATCGAACCGCGGACCTCTCGAATACCCGTCGAGTGTGCTGACTACTACACTACGAAGGCATGCGAAGAAGGCGGGAGAAATACTTTATATAATCCCCCCTTTAAAGGGCGACTGCGGATTAGGAGACCCAATTGCCAAATCCTAGTGTGAAGCATCATCATTCATCACCTTTTAGTTCGGGCGCCACTGTAAAGTCATGAGGTTATTTCGAAGCAGGAGAGATGAAAAATGAGCTATGCCCTCGCCGGGACTCGAACCACGGACCTCTCGAATACGCGCCGAGTGTGCTTGACCATGCAGGTATGCTAAGAAGGCGAGAGAAATACCTTATAGAGTACACATGGAGAAATATAATAATTCCTTACATTCTCATCTATTTAAAAGGCATATGGATAGAGGATTTAGACTGTCTCGAGTTTTTCTACCTCATTTTAAATAGAACGGCGTTTTAAAGATAATTAAACATTTTGGTTGGGAGGTATAAAAAATCAACTGTATCAACGCTGAGATTCGAATTAGCATCCTGTGTTAGCTAGCTGGCTGCGCTAACTACTTATACTAAAATAGTACATATGTGGGAATGCAATAATTCTTTACATTCTCCCCCCTCCAGTGGAGAGGGGCAAGAGACACAGTCTATCACACAGTCTATTTTGACGACTTATCAATATCTTATTTTTAATTTGGGAGATATAGTTGAGATACTCAACATTTCAGACCAGAAAGCATGGAAATTTATCTGCGCTTTCGCTAGAATCGAACCAGTATCTTCCAAATGCTAGCTGGACGCGTTCGCCATTTATACCACAACAGAAGGCAATGAGGCTTGCAATAATTCTTTATAGAGTTTAAAAATTAGGGATTAACAATCATCTACGGAGTTATCAAATCTCGTAAAAAGAAATTCTCATGCAATGGGAACACAGCTTGAAGTACGACAGCGATATACGCATAACAGGTACTATACTATAATATTTTTTTCTCTCATTCTACACGGAAAATAATAAAAAAATTATGTTCCACCTAGTCCCGTTTTGTTCTCACGTGGCATGGATCACGTTCCACTACCGGAATAGAACACGCACCATGATTCCGTAAGCTATATTTCTGTATGCAGTAAATCCAATATCTGCAGGGGCATTTTTATATATCCCGCATAAAAGAGGAAAAGGAGGACACAAAAGCGGGCTTCAGATTTTAGTGCCCTCTAAAAATAAACAATACCATCGTTAACGGACTTCTGCTTTATTTGTCCGCTTCGTTGGGAAAAGCGCAACGTTGCACTTAGGTTGATTGCCCGCCTCTTCGCCAAGGGAAAGGCTGGGAACACGCTATTTTATGGATGTCGCAAAGCGGCCGAGGTGCCCTTTTTTACGTCCGAATAATGGAAATAGTAAAATTGCAGGTATAGATCATAAAGGCAGAAAAGACAAGAAATCCCGTTGGTTCAACTGCTGAATCGAGGAATATGACTATTTCTGAAAACGGACACGATTTTCTTTCACGCTAACCAGTATCAGAAATATGAGTAGTTTCTGTCGGCTGCCACCCAAGGAACTTAACACTGTTGAGAAAAATTGATGGCAATCTTAACATCATTCAGAAACATATTTCCGGTTCTGGTTTCAGAGCTTTAAGCATGAATTAATTCTTTTAGTTTCAGTATTTTTAGCCCAAAGAGGCAACCTGCCGCAGGAGGGCTATTAATTTCGTTTTGGCGTTTTGCGTTGGTTCACTATAAATGGCGTTTCACTTTTCAAATTGTTGCCACCAAATATTAGAGCCCCGTATTATATTTTAAGAAATTAAATACTGAACGATCTGCATGAATGTATGTATGTTTCTTGCACTGTGAAAAAGCAACGGTACCTAGAGATATCAACTTTTGAATAACGTAATTCTCCACTCGAATATGGGCATCTGGAAGCCCAACTTTAGAATTTGGAATTTATTTTATTATCTATTTCATATTTTGTAAAATTGTAACGAATTTTTAATTAACAAAAAAATTAAAAAAACAAAACAAAAAACAAAACAAAAAAAAAATTTTTTTTTTCATAACAAAAAAAGCAGCGATTTCAAAGCCAGAAATGGCAACACTGTACAGATAAAAACATTTTTATCTCCAGAGCGCGAGACTTTTTAAAAATTATTTTGCGATATAATTCAATTGAATTTTATGCTTTAAGTGCAAAAAACTTGATATTTAATAAATAAAGATAACACAAAAAGCGTTTAAAAATGCTCCTTTGGGCGCAATATAAAATCTGAAAACTTTCAATTTTTTTAAAATTCGTAGAGACATTAGATTATTTCGAAGCAGGAGACATGAAAAATGAGCAACGTCTTCGCCTGGACTCGAACCAATCGTTAATTACTTTTTCTTCGCAATTGAAATTCATATTTGAAAACTGTAAATACTGCATGTATAGATGTAAACATGCAGATAATAGCTATAATAACGTAGGAAAATCGACTGCGCAAATGCTGAGCTTTTGCTTCGTAATGAAGAGCAAACTTGGCAGCTGAGGCAGATTAAAAACATTCACTTTTGTTCCGTTGACATTTGTGACCACAATTCACTCAGCACTTTAATGTGCCTGTTTCAAAACATTTACATTTTTTATATTGTTGCGATAGGAAGAAAACAGCGCGCAGCGCTTCAACGGCGAGAGACGCAGAAGCAAAGTGCGCAGTTATTTAATACGGCAGCTTAATAAGAGAAAGGTTTCGGTTTAATTTCCGAGTTAGTTACGTAAACATCGTCATGTAAAAGTGACGCGATAGGATTAATCAAGAAATGACGCAGTCTAGAAAATGTTATTACTATTTTCAGAATAGCGAGGGGAACTATTCAGACTAAATGAGAAAATAGGATGCTATTGCTAATTTAAATTATAATTTTGATTTACATATTTTTTATCTCACACAGAGAAACAAGATGCGTCATTATACACGCTCGAAATAGCAAATTACATTTATTGTACACAGCAATAGTTACCTGCAATAGTTCATTGTAATCAGAAACAGAAGCCTGCCACAAGCCACTTATTCGCTGAACACGATTAAGTAAGTAATTGTCTTGGATCTACAAAACAAGCTTATCTTCTGCAATACATGTTGGAGATGTTCTCCAAGACGGCATTGCTGCCATATTGCGTTTTTCATGTCTCGAAAGCGCGACTTAGGATACGTATTACATTTACATATAGCACTGTCCTAACATAGGTATTTTGACACAAAATCGGACTTTTTCTGAAATACCATACCAATCTTTTTCCATATTTCGGTTTCACGACTTAAATTATGCCTAGTTATTAAATTTTGTAATTTTTGGTGAGAAATTTAAAAATTTATCTTGGCGGATTTTTAATTCACCAAGCGAACTTCTTAACTTATAGCAACCAATTTTCCTTTCCTTTTCTTCATTGTGCACGAGCGGGAAAAAAGTCATCTTTCATACTTTCAAGTAATTTTACCAGAGTGCGGAAACCATATTTTCGTTATTATCGCTTTTAATAAATACGTCAAATTTCAAAACGAGCCACAATTCACGTATACCTTATGAAATTTTGAATAAAAAACTCTAATTTTTTCAAGGTATGCTTAGAAATACATCTACTTTAAGACGATGGCAAACATTTTATATATTATAATTCAAATTTTTTCCGAAAAATTTACAAAAATTATTTTAAAATACAAATTTTAAAAATAAATCATAAAAAAATTGGCGAATTTTACTTAGAATGAACTTAAATTTCAAAATATGAAAGAAAGAATCAAATAAGTTTAATAAAAAAAGAGATATTAATAAATATATATCAAATTCAATTAACATCGAGGAGCTAAAATTTTAAGAGCTAATTTTTTTAAAACTGCTCGTGTGATTTTTGCAAAATTTGGCATAATTTGAGTCGTAGATTCGAAATATGAAAAAAAATTGCCATGTCATTTCAGAAAAAGTCCGATTTTGTGTCAAAATACCTATATTAGAACAATGCTGTATATAAATCTAACACATATCTTAAGTCGCGCTTTCGGGACAGGAAAAACGCAGTTTGAATTTCGTCAATGGGCCCAGTAGAAAAAGAGATCTAGAACTGCCCCCCCTTTTTTGTTGCGCAGTGCCATAATGCAATGTAGTGTCATATGTGACATCTGCAGTTTCCTGACGAACTGCATTACCAGGGCTGAGAATCAATCATGTTGTCAGTAAAAACTTCAAATTTTTCGAAATACTTCCTTTACAAAAACATTTTTTTTTCTTCTCTCTCTCTATATATATGCGTATGTGTGTGTATATAAGATAAAAATAGGTAAATCAAAATTAGAACTTAAAGTAGCAATAGCTCTTTATTTCGTCATTTTAATTTGGATATCTTCCCTCTCTATTCTAAAAACAGCACTAGCTTTTTCTGGACTGTGTCATTTCCAGAACAATTCACATCACGTGACTTTTGCATAACGATGACGACGTAGCTTATTCGGAACTTAATCCGAAACTTTTCTCTTAATAAGCCTTCATACTGTATAATTATGCACTTGCTTTCTGCATTTTGGCTTGGGTAGACTGCCGCTTCTCTTCTTACCGCAAAGTTATCAAAAATGTAAAATATTTGTAACAGGCACGATTAGAGTGGCAAGTGAACTGTAGCCACAATTCAATTATCATTCAATGTCAATTGAAATTGAATATATCTCTTAAAAGTGGTAATAGTTTTCCTAAGATAATCAACTATGAAAAAAACCCCTCTTTCAGAGAACATAAATAGACACTTGTATGGAATATCCCCTTTGTTAGGCTGCCACCTCCACCGGAGATCAAAATATTCTGAAACGATGGAATCGACTTAGAAAAGGTTCACCACAATAGTTTAACTATTTTAACGTTAAACTTAAAATGAATAGGTTGTATAACCCATTCAAATTTGACATTTAGATTAAACCCAATTAATTAATTTGAACTTTTAGTTATACTCGCCATCGAAAAAGGGATTTGTAATGTAGGAAAAATAACCGAATAATACACACTTGAAAAGCAGTGGTGGAAAATGCTTTAGATCAACAGTTCTTAAACTTAGGTCCAGACCAATCTGAATTTTAGCGCTCCGAATAGCCAAGAAAGTTCTTCCAAATTAAACTTAATTTGTTATTTAATTTCATTACAAAAATTCTGTATAAATTAATGGTTACTGGTTCAACAAAATGCACATTAAATGAAAAGAAGCCTCGAAAACGAAAAGTTTAAAAAGAAAAGTTAGAAAGATACACATTTATACCCTGAAAACAACACAGCGTCACATAAATGAAAAAATAATGTTTAAACAACAATAAAAATTTGTTATTTTGGACAAACAATGGCATTATCATGACAATATTAATATTTGTAACGGAAATAATACGTTACCATTAGCTCTATTTCCTCCATTTTAAAAGCAAACTCATAATTTCTTACCTGCAAAACAATAAAAAAAATTAGCACAAAGAACATTTGTTCCCTGCAAATCAAACAAAATAAAGTACCAAATGAAAACAAATTGAAATTATTACCACACGAACAATTTCTCTATGCACGAGAAACATAAATTAACAGTAGATAGTGCCATATTATAGTCTTAAAAATGAAGGAAAACCAATAAAAAATTTCTATATCATGTACTACTCTTAGAAATAATTCCCAGGAAATTTCTTCAGTTTGTAACCTTCATTTTGTATTTCTAATACACATAATGTAGACAATATTGTTTTAGATTTTATAGAAGCATAAATATTTAAGTATAAATAATTTATTATTTAAGTACTTAATTTTCCTTTTTTCATCCTATTACTGAATTTCACATTTATGCATAAAATTTTACTAATTAAATTCAAAGCTTCTAAACCGGTAAATAGAATACTTAAAAAAATACATTTTAAAAAAAGAAACACTTACTTTCTACAGACTTACACAAATTAAGCAAAATTTAACTTTCACTCTAGAGCAGACATGGGCAAACTGCGGCTCTCCGATACCTTAACTGCGGCTCGCGACCTACTTCAGATGCTTTGCCATCTTGCAATGCCACCTTTCTTTATTAATCGATAAACAATATCCCTTGTAAAATGTTAATTATCCTAATAAAGTAATTAAACAATTTACGGTTGCAAAAAGAAACAACTTTTCAATTTCTTAAACTGTTCAGTCTCTTAAAAACAGTAACATAAGAACTACGATTAAAGATTGTTGCCAATCCGAAATTTTTAAAAGAATGAAACTATTCAAAATGACGCAATTTCATCAAAAATCTATCGACAACAATAAGAAAGGAAAATTGTTGCCAAAACTACATTTTAAAATATCTGAGATGCGAGAAGTGTATTCGGAAGCTTCATTTAAAAAATTTAAAAAAAAATACAAAATATTATTATTTTTCCAAAATTCTTTTTTTAAAAGGAGTCGAAAGGATTAAAGTTCAACGTGTCCAAAAATCAAAGGAAAATAAACAGC
>KK120857.1:211456-259132 GCA_000611955.2 Stegodyphus mimosarum
AAAATTGAGTTGGAAAAATCTAAACATGATAGTAATTTATGATAGAATATTATCATGAATGGTATTTAAGGCAATTTTTTCTTTCTGATTAGTATTCTAATTTGAAAAAAGCTTGTTTTAAATACATGATTTTATGTTCCGCGTTTTGTATTTTTAGGAATTAATTGTTAAATTAATAGACCTAGCGTAAGCATGTTAACCTAACACTGTTTCAGCTGTTACACTGGGAGAACAACACAATAAGATACGATTGCACGTTTTTAAAATTTTACGATTTTAAATTAAAAAATTTTTTTTTCTGTTTTGAAACATTAATGCCCACCTACTTTATGTTCTATAAGTGTTAGAACGTAATTTGAAAATTTCAAATTGCAGTTTTTTTTAAATCATATTTTTTTTATGTTTTTAAATTAAGAAAGACATTTATTTAAAGAATTTTTAGCGGCAAACCTTTGTTTGATATATTTGATTGCAATCTGATGTTTTCAAATTGCAATAAAAAAAAAATACGCTTTTAGAAATAATGATTACTTTCAGAATTCTGTGAGGTCGTTGCCGTTGTACCTAAAAAAGACCACACAAAGATTACAGAAAATGTTCTAAAATAGTAGAGTGCCAACTAGTGACTCACTTTTATTGAAATCTTCTGAATATGTATGAAAAAATTTTCCCGAATTTTAGATTGAGGTAAAAACACAAACTGCATTTTGAATTTCAATTCTTCCACGAATATGTAAAAAACAACTCTTATCCCCCAAATCTAACAGCCTAGGATCTGTACATTCTAAAAGTTGTGAAAAGGCGTTCCGTGTAAAAATGTGCGCCATCGATTTACATGTAGAAACAAATTAAGTGGATGTTCGAAAATGTATATATATTACAGCAATCTGGGTCCGGTCTTTTCTCGTCTGGAAACAGCAACATGTCTTCTCCAAGAGTTACAACACGAAATTTCTCGCCGAAGCAGTCATTAAGATAGGAAACGACGCCAAGCCTCCAGGATATAAAAGACAGGAGAAGAGGGGGGCACCATACGAAAAATGGCCTCACGCCCCCGTGGCCCTAACGCTTTATAACCCAACATATATATCCCGGCCGCCATCGGTTCGTTATCACGTTCCACGAAAAGTGTTCCCCAATTATCGTTATTATTGCCTTGTCTCTTCCCTCCGGACTCGCAAGGGCTTTTATGGGTGTCGAGGAAAGACAAAATATCCGGGCGCCGAAGACGTGTGGAAGAGTTTTCGCAGAGGAACGTAATTCACGCGTTCTGCGCTCGTAACGCGAGATAACCGCGCGCAAGTGGCAGATTTGCTGCTATGACAGAAGAGAAATGCTGGACTCTTTCGCATACGCCTCTAGATATAGAAATGAAATAAGAATCAGTAAGGTAAAAGATGACCTCCAACAGCTGGGAAAGCTCCTTCTTCACGACTAATATACACTCACTAATCGACAGTAATTTTTGGATATAATATTTATCATAAGTTTGTAAATGATGCTTCTATACCTTTCGTATAATTTGTTATCGAAGAGTAATAATGTGTAAAGGCTCGTCCACAGGAGTATGCTTGCGATGTAGTTGCCGCCATTCTTTTTTCGCCGGCGTAAATTCGCATACGTAGAGGACGTAACTTGAGTTCGCGCATGTTCAGCTTTTCCGTCGGCGACGGGAACGAACAGCCAATAGCCTGACTCCAAGTGTCTTGGTCTGAAAGAACATACGGTCGATGCTGTTGTGAATGATGTTTTAATGATTCTATGTGTGAAGATGCTGTTAAATATTTCCTATAATTAAGATTAAAACGAATTATTTTTTATAAGTTTATTGCAGGTAATTGGTGTGCTAGGTCTATTTGCGAAACCTGATTCCGAAGTAAATTTCGGTGGACTTACAATACCCGATGGTGAAGAATATTGTTTATACTTTTCAACATGATGTCAAAACCAGTCTGAGATTTTTAAGAAATCGTAATTGCTCTCATTAGAACCATTATCAGCATTGTTTACGGCATTCTCAGCTCTCTCAAACAACATATTGGCAAAATTTTCAAACTATCTTTGAAGAAAAAACTGCAAATTTGTAGAGCAATTATCTGACCAATATTATATGCTGGAACACTGTAATCAGTATGAACTACATAAGTTACAATTTCTAAAAAATTAAATTCTCTGCCTTACAAAATTGACTATTACATTAATTCGTATACCATCCAAACCCTTAATTATCACAAATGCTCGCTTTTATTGTGTAACAAGAAGCATTATCAGTGTCTCAGTACCAAATACATCAAAAACTAACTTCTTTAACAAAATAACAACTTCCGTAATAAAGCAGTTGACTGTAAAAGAGCTATAAAATAAAGCTAAATTCTTATAATATACAGCTACGAAATTTTCAAGTACGATTACAACCTGGGCCGAACGACATGCGTTTACTGAAATATTAGATAAGCTCTACCGCTATAGTGTCTTCTTACTTCCTCCGTTATGTTTTAGCGTCGCCAGAGCTAGCTGAATGACCAGCGCACTGGATTGCAAGCGAAAGATTGGGAATACGAATCTCATTCTCAACTTCTTCGGTCTGAAGTTTTTACCCGAAAATAGGCTATTGCTCTCGAAATGGGATTTTCCGTTGGTCACTACGGCGTGTCACTTTCCAAACTGTTGCCATTAATATTATCATCATGTAATACTTTTAAAGAAATTAATATTCAAGAATCTTAACTGTTGCCACCAATATTATCACCATGTAATACTTTTAAAGAAATTAATATTCAAGAATCTAACTGTTGCCACCAATATTATCACCATGTAATACTACTAAAGAAATTAATATTCAAGAATCTAACTGTTGACAGTAGTGTGAAACGGGGGGTTCAGCGCCAGGAGGCGGTGCGCGGTGCAAGCCCGGAAGCAGGTGAGGCGGTGCAAGTTGGGAGGCGGATTGAGGCGGTACAAGTCAGGAGGCGCAGTTTGATTTAGTGTTTAAAACCGGGATTCGAACCTGAAACAAAAGGAGTTCACAGGGTAGTACTATGATTGGTTGCTTTAGAGCACTACCCCATGATCTCTAGTCACTTATGAGTAAGAAAATGAATAAATTATATTTTTTTTAATCTTTTAACCACTAACCTGTTGAAATATAATTCATTTTATCTTATGAAGGTATAAAAGAGAGCGTATTAAACCATCGATTCCATTTGTGAATATGTCTTCGCCCCAGGAAGTTGCATTCGTAGTATGTTTTTACATACTCATATGTTTCATTTTATCGTTGATATATATTTTTACCGGAGGTGATAAACTACCTATTGATTTCACATTGCTCCTGAACAATGTTGCAAATATGACTTTGCGTTTAAACCATACTATATAAAAATAACACGTTACCGTGATCATGCCGATTCGTATAACTGTATCGAATAATCATATTTCCTGCTGCAATGAAGAAAACGTATCAAGATCCGGGACAAGTCGCAAGTTATGGAGGTTTGGATGCCTTATATCGTGCTGCTCAAGGCAAAATATCGAAGAAAGCGATCCAGAAATGGTTAGAAGGCGTAGATGCTTACACGCTACACAAGCCCCTTCGCCACCAATTTCCCACGAATCGCGTCATAGTGTACAGTAAAGACAGCCAATGGCAAGCTGACTTAGTGGATGTCTCACATTTACGTAAGCATAATGATGGTTTTCGATACATTTTAACGTGTATAGATATATTATCAAAATTTGCTTGGGCGATTCCGCTCAAACAGAAGCGAGGAGAAGATGTGATAAAGGCTTTTACAGAAATTTTTAGAGACCGTAAGCCGAAAATGTTGCAAACAGATCAGGGAACAGAATTTAAAAATATGAGATTTCAAAGATTTTTGAAAGAACATAATGTACGATTTTTCACAACGTTTAATTCTACAAAAGCTTCCGTAGTGGAAAGATTTAACCGCACTTTAAAAACTAAAATGTGGAAGTACTTTACAAGTCACAATACTTTCAAATATATCGATGTGTTAGATAAATTAATGAAAAGTTATAATAACACTTATCATTCGAGTATTAAAAGAGCTCCTGCAGAGGTGAATGATGAAAATGAGTCAGAAGTATGGTTTACATTGTACAAAGACTTGGAAGAAGCGAAACCCGGACACTGTGTTTTCAATGTAGGAGATGTTGTTCGCGTCTCAAAACGTAAATTAATATTTGAGAAAGGGTATGAAACTAACTGGACTGAAGAATTGTTTATAGTGACGGAATGTATTAAAAGACGAAATCCATTTGTTTATAAAATTAAAGATTTGTTAGGAGAACCGATACAAGGCACGTTTTACGCTCAAGAACTTCAAAAAGTGAAACTGAAAGAGAAATTTCCGGTGGAGAAAATTTTAAAGAAGCGTACGCGGAGAGGACATGTAGAGTATTTAGTTAAATTTCGAGGCTATCCGTCTAAATTTGATGATTGGCTCCCTGCATCTAACTTATTCCCAATATAAAAAGTGAAAGCTTGTGTATATCCCACTCAGTTTTCGCCATGAGTTTCTATGTGACGTTGCCGAGTGATAGCTCTATGAGTTATTTTCCTGAAAACAAAATATCTCATTATATTACTCGCTTGCCTGTACCCATTGAATTGCAGGGGGAATGGGAAGTTTCTGTAGTTGAATTCCTTTACCCTCACACTTGGTATAATATCAATGCCAGTAATAATTTAATCGGATTTGATTTAAATGACGGTAAAATAATCGGAAGAAGGATACCTCCAGGTTTTTATGAAAATGTAGAAGACATTTTAAAGGCGATTCAGATTGAGGAAATGCTGAATAAAATTTCATTTACTTTCAATGCTGTGACAAAACATGTTAGTATAAGAGTTAGAAATGGAGCTCGCCTGATATTACATGATGGATTATGTCAAATGCTAGGTTTTGAGCCTATGGTTATTTCTTCTACGGAAGTGGATGCTGATGTAACGGTAATTAGCCCTTATATAGCTGACCCATGTTGTAATTACCGCGTTTTGTTTCTTTATACAGATGTTGTGAAACCACAGATCGTGGGGGATGTTTTAGCCCCTCTCCTTCGAATCGTCAGAGTCACAGGAAATGATGGAGAAGTCGTGTGTGAACAATATGATAGACCTCACTACTTACCTGTCAACCGAAAAATTATAGAGACGATTGAAATTGTTATAAGAACGCACACAGGCGAATTGACGCCATTTGAGCGCGGACGTTCATACGTGAAACTTCACTTTCGCCAAAAGTACTTGTCATAATGTATGTACCGTACCAGTGTTGTCAGAAATCTTTTGAGGATTACTACTTGCAGCAAACAGGAGATGGACTTAATTTTTACCAAGGTGTACCTCACCAGAAGGGATATGGTTTTGGCGGTTTATTTAGATCATTTTTTCGAGCAGCCGTTCCTCTTTTCAAGTCGTGCGCTAAAGCAGTTGGTAAACAAATGCTACAAACAGGACTAAACGTATTAAATGATGTATCTCAGGGAAATAATGTGAAAGATTCGGTCAATAAACGTTTCAAAGAAGCGGGGCGCGAACTTACCGACAAAGCCGCTCTAAAAGTAAAGAATATGATTGGTTCTGGAAGAAATAAAAAGAGAAAACTTGCTAGAAAATCAGTCATTTCACGTCGAACAAAGAAGGTGAGAGCATCACCCGATATTTTTTCTTAAGATGACTTCATTTATTCGTAAAGATTCTCCAGCTTGTGTGAAATCAGAATTGGATTTGTTTCTAATACCTCCTACGCAAACGGCTATCGAAAAAGGACAGTATGTTGAATATCACCCTCTCTCGAATATACGTGACGGCGGTCCAGTCGAATTTAACATTTCGGGTACTGGCGAAGAATATCTTGACTTAAGTTCGTCGTATATTTACGTGAAAGTTAAAATCCTAAAAGCAAATGGATCAGCCTTAACAATCAAGGATTATGTATCTCCTGTGAATTTATTTTTACATGCATTATTCTCACAAGTAGATGTGAGTTTGAACGAAAGAATCGTATCGGCTTCTACGAATACATATCCTTACCGTGCTTACATTGAAACATTACTGAACTATGGAGAAGATGCCAAGAAAAGTTTACTCACCTGTGAATGCTTCTACAAAGACACCAATCTCACCGAAGTGAATCCATTGGCGGATAAACCGAACGAAGGTCTGAAAAAACGATTAGAACTCATCAAAGGCAGTAAGACTCTGGATTTGATAGGCCAGCTTCACTGTGATATTTTTCAACAAAACAGACTTTTACTCAATTTAGTGGATGTGAAGATCATCTTACAACGCAGCAAAGCACCCTTCTGTTTAGTGTCACCCGAAGAAAAAGCAGATTATAATGTTATTCTCGAACATGCGTCCATGTTTATTAGAAAAGTGAAAGTGAGTCCAGGCGTTTCTCTAGGCCATGCGAAAGCACTAGAAAAAAGTACTGCCAAATATCCCATTGACCGAGTCTTATGTAAAACATATTCCGTTTCACAAGGAAGTTGGTCGTTTCTTCAAGATAATGTTTTCCTGGGTGTTATGCCGAAACGCGTCATCATCACCTGTCTCTCTAATGCAGCTATGAACGGACAGTACAAATCCAATCCATTCGTGTTTCATCATTATAACGTGAACTTTTTATCTGTGTATATCGACGGACACCCTATACCGGGCAAACCACTGGAGCTTGATTTTGATTCGGAAAATTACATAAGAGCTTATCATAGTCTGTTTTCAGGATTTAATCGAGACAGAGGGATTTATTTATCAAGAGATGACTTTTCTGCCGGTCATGCCTTATATGCATTTGATTTGACACCAGACTTGTGCAACGATTCTCATCTGAACCTACAACAACAAGGCAATTTACGAGTAGAATTAAAGTTTTCGAAAGCTCTGACTGAAACTATTTCGGTACTTATTTATGCTGAATTTGAAAACGTGATTGAGATAAACAAATCTCGACGCGTATTATGTGATTTCACGAATTAAGTATGAATACGATTCAACTACATCGCATCCTGTCTTCGAACATTTTTACACGAGATGCCTTTTTAGGAGTGTTTCCGAGCGATCACTTGCCTCATATTGTGATTGAGAACTATCCATCGTGTTTCATCGCTAATGTGGATTCGACAGAAGAACCTGGTAGTCACTGGTTGGCCTTTTACATTCCATCGCCACTGCAAATGGAGTTTTTCGATTCTTATGGTCACCCTCCCTCAGTCTTTTTAGGCGAAATTTCGGATTTCGCCTCGAGATATGCTCAAGTGGAATTTAACCCCATACCTTTACAAAGTGACGGAACAGCGGTATGCGGACATTATTGTATCTATTTCCTATATTCTAGATGTCGCGGATATTCCATGAAGAATGTATTACATCATTTTATTCCTAAAAATATATGTAACGATAGAAAAGTTTATGATTTTGTAACCAATCATTTTCGTGTACGCACTCCATTCTTTCAATAAAAATATATTTAAATAATTAATTATGTGTCTTGTCATCATTTGCCATGGAATTTCCAAAACTGCAGCATCCTTTTACGATGGTCATCGCGGGACCCACAGGCTGTGGGAAAACATTTTTTGTGAGGGATCTGATTAAATACAAGATGGACATGTTTTCGATCGTACCCGATAAAATTGTTTGGTTCTACGGGATCCATCAGCCTCTTTATGAAGAAATGGAAGATGATGTTACGTTCGTAGAAGGGCTACCCAAGAACTTTCGTGAATTTTTAGGTGTACAAACTTTATTCATATTAGATGATTTAATGCAAGAAGGAACAAAAGATAATCGTTTAACTCATTTGTTTAGCAGAGGAAGTCATCACTTAAACTTAAGTATTATTTTTATAACACAAAATTTTTTTCACAAAGGGAAAGAAATGCGAGATGTGACTTTAAATGCACATTATTTACTGCTTTGTAAAAATCGCAGAGATATGAGTCAGATATCTCACTTGGGAAAGCAACTCTTTCCTAGAAACTTAAAATTTTTTCAAGAAACTTATGAAGACGCAACTAAAAAACCTTACTCATATTTATTCATGGATTTGCGCGCAGAAACACCCGAAGAATTACGTTTGCGCACAAATATTTTACCTCATCAAACACAATATGTATATCAACCGAAGCATCATTAAACAGAGTTCATTTAAAAAGATGACAGTGACGGAAGAGCATCAAAGGCAGCTGCAACTACTTCAAATTTGCCCCAAAAAATTATTGAAAGAAGTTTTGAAACGTGTTCCTTCTTCTTGTATAAAAGCCATATGTGAATGCTGCCTGAATACTTTAAAAGGAAACGTACCACTTTCAAAGTATCAAAAGAGACATCTTCGAAAGCATAAACAGACTTTACGAAAGTTAGCATATGAAAAATCTCCCATTCGGGAAAAACGCAAGTGGATTGTACAAAAAGGTGGTTTTCTCAACGTATTGATTCCTGCAGCTTTAAGTGCTATTACCGCAATCTTAAATGGAACACGCTAAAAAGTATGTTTTAATGCCCGAAGGATCCATTATCAAACCTTCCGAAAAACATGCCAATGAATTAGATCGTGAAATGTCGCGCATTCTCAACAGTTCCCTGACAGAAGATGAAAAAGTCAAGTTATATTATGAACTTTTACAAAAGAAATTAAAAATGCAGTATTTTAACCCACCTTGGATTATCGGAAAAAAGAAATTTGATGAAGGAATGAAGAAAGAATCCCCCTCTGAGAAGCCTCCAGATCAAAACTATGAAGATATTGTGATGAACAGCGTTCCTACAAATTTGCGAAAATATGCTAAAAATATTCTCGACATTTTCAAGAAATATCCTCAAGTTATCAGATGGAATGAACTGGGCGAAATATTCTACCGAGAAGAATTAGTGGAAAATTCCAATATTGTGGACTTGATGGCTATGCTTTTAACAAACTCAAAAAAATCTCCGAAAGGAAAAGATAAATTTTTAACAGCGATCGAGAATTTAAATATACCCTCTCATTATATTAAGAATAAAAATCTGTATGTGAAAAATGTAAAAATGGTATCCGAAGATACTTTACCGGATGTTTCTGATGTAAAAGAATGGTTATCTTTCAAATAAACAAACGTCATTAACTTTTGCTTGCCTCTTACTTTTCAAACACAACACTCATTCGATTGACTGTTTACTATCTTACGATAGGAAGGAAAGTCTCCTGTTATCTGTTTACAAGGATGACTTATCTATAGACTAGGATACGTACATTCAGATAACGTATAGCAATTAGTAAATCTTCATTTCCTTAATCACATGTTTACTACTAACCGTCAATTCCTTAATCACATGTTTACTATTGCCTTTAACCTGAAGTCTGAACGTAGTCATTCTGGCTAGACTGATGTCATCTGAACTATCGAAATAACAAACAAGGGTCAGAGGGTGATATCACATGATAACGATTGTTCTAGAATGTTCCAAATGAAATCATTAGCGTTTGATTGGTTAGAGCAAGATTACCCATAATTCCTGTTATGTGTATATAAAGTCCAGCATGCTCAGACATTCTCATATTGCATCTTGCTTTTGCATTCTGCTATTTATCCTGCTATATACTGAGTTTTAAAAATGGAAGCATTTGAAAACGATGTTGCTGGAGATCTTCTCATCAGCCTTGTTCCTGAGCATGTAAGTTTTTATTTTGTAAACTATTTTATTTTTGTGAAAATGAGTTTAGGGTGGATCACCCTTTTTGTGAGAGGAAAAATTTTTAAAGTGAAATATTTTGATAGATATGTTTCATATGCATTATACGATGAATGTTTACGATCCAGCTACATTTATAGTATTTGAATTTTTAGGATCTGTTAGGAAAGTTTAAACTAAAAAAAATGCTTCGTGCATTTTTACATTTAAAATGTTTTATGTATGTATCCATATTTTAAAAGTGAGAATGTAAATTTTAGAAAATGAACTTAGTTAACGCTAAACTTAATAGTTCCAATTTATAGTTTACATGTTTATTGAAGAGTTAATTATCAAAAGATTAAACTGTAATAGACACTCGATTATTTCATTACTGAGATTGAGTTATATTTTCGGAGGATTGTTATTATTATATTTTTGCATATAGTTTCTAAAATTGTTACCTATGTGTTTAAAAAGAAAAGAACTGGTATCAGAAAATGTTAACGAAAAAATCGCGATAAGCCTTCTCCGTTTAGCTTAAGAATTCCCAGTTGACCTTTGTATAATCAGTTAAAAGCTATGAGGCGAGTTTCGAAAGCGTAACTTACCCCCCTCTTTGTTTCTTTCTCAGGTGTGTCCCACTTGTGGTAAAGGGTTTACGGTAAAACGGAGCTTGATTCGTCACCTTAAAACTCATTCAGGGAAGAAATCCTTTCTTTGTGATATGTGTGAAAAGTCATTCAGCCGCAGCAGTGATTTGAATCGACATAAGAAGACCCACGAAAGTGGTTCTTTCGAGTGCGCTACGTGTCAAATAAAATTTACACGTGCTGATAATTTGAGACGCCACGAATTATCTCATTTAAAATCTTTTACTTGCCAAGAATGCTCACAACCATTTAATAGAAAGAGTGATCTGTTACACCATATTCGATTAGAACACAGTGTGACACGAACCCAAGAAAAGCGTCTTAGTACGGATCCTTCTGTTAGCACTTCAAAGCGGGTCAAAACGACCCGTGTTCGAGACATTTTCTCGACCGAGACTGTCTTCCCCAATGCGGAGCACAGCCAAGATTTAGCTATATTTTTTGGGTACCTGAGACCCCTGTTAAATGAAAAATTGCAGCAAAATTTAACTGTCCATCGCAGCTTAAAGTGGTATGGCGTCATCAATGTTTTGATGAGTCGTGATAATGGGGAGGGTGAGAAAGAATACGCTAGCCCCTACTTTCGAAGCAAATGTGCCCGCCTACTCAATATGCATGATGTCGAGCCTCAAGTCGAAGAGGCGTTTGAAAAAATAAAAAATAATTTTGAGGAGTTTCTAAAAAATGGATCAGGGTGGGTGTTGGAAAAAATTAAAAAATTGGAATTAAATGTCGCCCGCTATGAAGTCTTTCCTGGCAGCAGTTATATCCCTCTGCCTAAGAAATTGGCTGATAAAAAGGCTGTACTTAATATTCAAAATTATGAGGACGATAAATGTTTTGTGTGGTGTTTAATCGTCCACAAAATGAATATATCTCGAGAAAATCATCCTCACCGCCTTTCTCATTACAAGCCTCACGAATCGACCATCCAGTTGGGGAACGTCACCTGCCCTGTTCCTCTGCATAAAATTGCGTATTTAGAAAAATTAAATAAGTTACGAATCAATGTGTTCGGATATGAAGACGAAGAAGTGTTCCCCCTGCACGTATCTAAACATACAAATGAGGACTGCATCAATCTGTTGCTGATCAGCGAAGAAGATAGGCAACATTACTGCCTAATTCGGAATATGTCGCGTCTTGTCGGAGACGTGAATAAACACCGCACTGCTCATCATATCTGCTACCGTTGCCTGCACCGCTTTCAGAAGGAAGAGACGTTGAAGGAGCACCTGAAATATTGCGCCGAACATTCTATTCAGCATGTGAAAATGCCGGAAGAAGGAGAAAATATACTTTCCTTCACGAACATTCAGTTTCAACATCGCGTGCCTTTTATTATCTATGCAGACTTTGAATCTCTGATTGTGCCGATGGACAGTGCGCAGCAGTGTGAAAGCATTTCGTTCACTAATAAAATTGCGCAACATCAGCCATGTGGGTATGCCTATGTATTGATTGGACCTAACAGTACGGTTGTGAAACCCGTAACAGTGTATAGAGGCGACAATGCGGCCGAACATTTTGTGCAATCTCTCATTCAGGTGAAAAAAGAACTGGTCGGGCAGCTGACGCACGTCGCTCCCATGATTTTCACTGAAAAAGACGAGCAAAACTTTCTCTCAGCGACTCAGTGTTACATTTTCAAAAACGCGTTGGGGAAAGATAGAGTGAGAGATCATTGTCATATTACAGGGCAATATCGAGGGGCTCTGCACTCAGTTTGCAATTTACAATACAAACTGAAAAAGTGCATCCCTGTGATTTTTCATAATTTAAAAAATTACGATGCCCATCACATCCTTCAAGGACTGAAAACGGTGAAAGATCACGAAGTAAAAGTAATCGCAACGAGTATGGAAAAATACATATCTTTCTCGTTAGCCAATAGGGAGGATAAAGTAAGTCTACAGTTTGTAGACAGTTTCCAATTTTTGAATACCTCCTTGGAAAAACTTGTAAATAATATGAAGGAGGAAAATTTTCAGATTTTAACAAAGCATTTTGGAAAGGAGGAATGTGAGCTGTTATGCCGCAAAGGTGTGTATCCTTATGAGTACATGTCATCCTTCAAAAAATTTGAAGAAACATGCTTACCACTGAAAGAAGCATTTTATAGAGTTCTCGGGGAGGAACATATTTCTGATGAGGATTACTCCCATGCAATAAAGGTATGGGAGACTTTTAAACTCCATACCTTGGGAGATTATCACGATTTGTATGTCAAGTCCGATGTTCTGCTTTTAGCAGACGTATTTGCAAATTTTCGAAATTTGTGTACGAAAAATTATGAGCTGGACTGCGCTAACGTTATGACGTCACCGGGGCTAGCGTGGCAGGCATGTTTAAAAATGACTGGCATTGAATTAGAGCTTCTGACAGATCTGGATATGCACCTGTTCATCGAAAGAGGTATTCGTGGAGGTATTTCCATGATATCTCACCGATGGGCAGAAGCAAATAATAAATACCTACCCCATTATGATCCAAGCAAGCCATCCAGTTACATTATATATTTGGATGCAAATAATTTATATGGATGGGCCATGTCTCAACCCTTGCCTTACGGAGGATTTCAGTGGGTCTCACCCTCTGCCATTGATATCGAAGCCATTTTGTCCTCACCTGAAGATGGAGCTGTCGGCTACATTTTAGAAGTGGATCTGGAATATCCTCAGGAACTGCATGACCTGCACAATGAGTATCCACTAGCGCCTGAAAAATGTTGCATCACCACTGAAGAATTATCCCCCTATTCACTCTCTTTATTACAGAAGGAAGGGCGAACAAATCCAGGAAATATTCAAAAATTAGTGCCTAATTTGAAAAAGAAGCAAAATTATGTGCTTCATTATAGAAATTTGAAATATTATTTGGAAAAAGGTTTAAAATTAACCAAGGTGCACAAAATCTTAAAATTTTTACAGAAACCCTGGCTGTCTCCATATATTCAGTTTAATACTGAAGAAAGAAAAAAGGTGAATACTACATTTGAAAAAAATTTCTTCAAATTGATGAATAATTCGGTGTATGGCAAAACAATGGAAAATGTTCGAAATAGGGTGGATATTCAAATTGTGAATAATGTAAGAAAGGCACAAAGACTCGTCGCGGCTCCATCTTTCAAGGAATTTAGAATCTTTGATGATGACTTAGTAGGCATTCAACGAGTGAAAAATGTCATTACATTGAATCGCCCTATTTATGTGGGATTTGCTATTCTGGAACTGAGCAAGTTGCACATGTATGAATTTCACTATGATCATATGAAGCGGAACTATGGATCTAGAGCTCAACTCCTTTTCACCGACACAGATTCATTGACTTATTCTGTGCAAACAGAGGACATTTATAAGGATATGAGTCTGCATTTAGATTTATATGATACGTCCGAGTATCCAAAAGAACACCCCCTCTACAGCGAGAAGAACAAGAAACGAATTGGCTGCTTTAAAGACGAATTGAATGGAGCACCTGTCTACGAGTTCGTCGGACTAAAAGCTAAAATGTATTCTTTGCTGACTCCCTGTGGAGAGAAGAAAACGGCGAAAGGGGTGAGCAGAACGGTGTTAAGGAAACATATCCGTCATCTCAACTACAAAGACTGTCTGTTCAATGAGACACGATCACGAGATATGCAACGTAGAATTGCTAGTGAGAGTCATAGACTATTCACCGTTGAAGTAAACAAGGTGTCTTTATCACCTTATGATGATAAGCGTTATCTGATAGATAGCGTCAACAGCTACGCATATGGGCATTATGCCATTTAAAATTTTATTTAATCTTTTTTTATTTTTTCTTTTAATTTTCTTCTTCATAAATTGAGATTATTTAGCGTAGATCACGTAAAGTTTAATGATATTTAGCATATTTAACTTGTATATATTAAATTTAACATATTTTGATGATTTTGCCTAATTTTTACTTTTGCATTTAATGTTATTTTGTATATTTAATTTGTATATAATTACTTTTCTTAATTTAACGCATTTATTCATTTAGTTTTTTTACATTGAATGGAGTTCTGTGTATATAATCTTTTTTAATTTAATGTTTAATGATATAAATTACATTTAGTTTATAATTTTTTTTCTTAATTTCTTTCATTTTAAGTTTGTATGTAATTATTTTTTTTTTCATATACTTAACACTATAGATATTTTAGTATAGTGTTACTTTTCGGCCTCTTGAAAAACTTATGGAAAGCTTACATAAAGCTATGCATAAGTTTTTCTGTTCTAAATTTTCGGGATTGTCGAGGTGCAATTAACTGCACCGGGTGGTGGTGGGGACAATCCTAAAAAAAATCTAATTTATTCATTTTCTTACTCATAAGTGACTAGAGATCATGGGGTAGTGCTCTAAAGCAATCATAGTACTACTCTGTGAACTCCTTTTGTTCCAGGTTCGAATCCAGATTTTATTAACTAAATCAAACTGCGCCTCCTGACTTGCACCGCCTCAAACCGCCTCCCAACTTGCACCGCCTCTTGACTTGCACCGCCTCCTGGCGCTGAACCGGCCGTTTCACACTACTGTTGACACCAATATTATCACCATGTAATACTTTTAAAGAAATTAATATTCAAGAATCTGCATGCACTCGTATGTGTATATGTTCCTCGCATTGTGAAAAAAACGGCGGTACTTACAGCCATCTGATTTTGAATAACATAGCCCTCCACTCGAACACGGAATCCCGAATTCTAAATTTTGAGTTTATTTTATTACTTCTTTCATATTTTGTAAAACTTTAAAGAATTCTGATTAACAAACTCATGAAAGCGACCAGTGACAGAAGTTTTTGAAATAAAACATTTTTATCTCCAGCGCGCAAGACCGTTGCCATTCGAAGAAATGTAAGATATTTATGTTTCAGTTTCAATTAGCAAATTCGGCTCTATGAAAGCAATGTATTGCATCGCCCGGAAATAATACACTTCAATCTTCCGTGCACCAGCATGTTGCCATTTAGTAAAGCCTAATATACTTTCAAATTTAATCCGGAATATTGCTGAGTAATATATTAAGCGATTTAAAAGTAACAGAGTTCTTAAGAATATATTTTTCTACTTTTAATATGATTTATTTTATGATTTTTTAAAATAAACATACATGCATGAAAGGCATTAGACGTCTAATAGGAAATGTACAATTTTTTATGAAACTACACTTAGCTGGATTCATTAAAATCATTACATACTTTTTTCTTTTTTTAAGATAACTGTTTTAGAGGTAGCTGATCGCGCGAGCGGCTAGTTTTTAAAGAAATAATATAGCGAATATAAAATTTCGTATGGCAGCCTCTAACAGTCTTTCGAAAATTCTTAAGATATATTCTAAGAAAAAAAGTCTCATGTTACTTCCTTGTACGGCCTATTAAATTACGCTATTAAATTTTTTGCTGCACTTCATTTAAACTTATTTCCTCGAATTATTATAACTAAATTACCCAAACTTTGAAGGCAAGTTGAAAATGATATAAAAAATGACATAAAATCTTGAAATTAAATATCCCCGTCCATTTTGTTACTTCATATAATTTTATACCATTAGTAACTTCTTATAATTTTATTGTTTTGATAACCAGTGCAAACTTTGCCGCATATAAGTATAGAAGGTGGGAGGTCACATTAAAA
The DNA here is from genome assembly GCA_000611955.2 of Stegodyphus mimosarum. Taxonomy (NCBI): domain Eukaryota; kingdom Metazoa; phylum Arthropoda; class Arachnida; order Araneae; family Eresidae; genus Stegodyphus; species Stegodyphus mimosarum. Next base: position 227,431 of record KK120857.1, read on the forward strand.
GTTAGATTTCGCTATTGGTCAAAAATTAATTAAAAAAATTGATATTACTAAAATATGAATATTTCCATCATTTAAAACACTTCTGTAACTGGAAGTATATCGATTGACCAACGATTGCGAAATTAAAAAGGACTATTCAGCCGGGCATTGAGGTATGTCGGTTTTTTATGAATTTTAATGTCTTAAATGAAAATTTAATAGATTCTTTTATCGGGTTTTGATCTCAAATGAACCAGGAGAAAGAAACAAGTTTTCGAAACATATTAATCGACTTTTATGAAGCTTCAATTCATTTTCTCCTGATGAGTTCTGAATTGAGTTTCAATAGAAAGAAAATAATTTATAATTTTATATATTTATTACCTTGTATATTTTTTCCCTTTTGTATTTTGATTTTTACTTTTAGAATTTGTACTACTATGAATTCTTATTTTAATTTTGATTTGTTTTAGATATTGTGTTTAAACTCTTATACACGGTTGCAATTATTAATATTGTTGAAGAATTGCCTTGCTTTGATTCCAATTTACTTTTTGCTTTAGATGTTTTAAGTTTATATACGTATATATAAATATATATGTTTGGTACTGCAGATTGCAATAAAAAAGGGAGGCGCACAATTAGAAGTTATAGCAGTCCCATATACAAAATTTCAACGTTCTACGGCTAATCCTTCTGAGTTATATGAGATACATGCATACATACGTACTACATACATAAATACGTAAATACAAACGTCACGAAAAAAATTACCTTTTGAATCCATTTTAAATACATTTTACAATCCATTTTGGAAAAAAGTGCTCTTTATTCCGTCCGCATGTTAAGACGTCGTGCAAATGGATTTGGGTGCGGTCAAAATGGGTATTTCCGTTGAAATATGACACTCGAAATTTTTCACGATTACAATACTTCTTTTATTTAGTATAAGGAAGTAAAAAGAAAAAAGAACTGTAAAAAAAATATGAAGTTGATTTTATTTTAAGGGTGAAGGGCGTTTTAAGTCATTGGATTTTCTATAGACTATGTATTTGAAAACGTTTGTATGAATATTAATTTGCAAACACTTCTATAAATTTTAATTTCCATTAAAATTTATTTGTGAGTGTAATAAAATTAACCGAGGGTGACACTGTTATTAGCAGATTACAAAACAGCAGATGAAACTATTTGTGCTTGTAGTCTTCTGTGAATGTCACGCCATTTTTTCTCTTCAATAGTTCTATTGGCTAAAAGGAGACATCACTTGCATCTTTTTTTGGACGACTTTTCACCGGCGACTTGCGTTTCGTTCTCCAATTTACACCACCCGAGTAAACGTGTGGACGCATCTAAGTCTTACTTTAATGAGTAGGTTATTTTTTATGTTGAATCTTCTGTCGTTTCTGTTTTGTCTACTCAACCAGAAAATGCAAATTATGCGAGTTTAGATAATGAACGAGAATCTACGTTTAGACAAAGAGCTTTGACAACTGAAATATTGTAATGGTCATTGAATTTGTAGGAAAGTTGTGTTGATTATTGATGAGTTAGCGTTTGACTAGCAGTGATGACGTTAGACAGCGCATTAACATAAAAGCTCGATTCTTAATTATATGTTTTACGTATTCTGATTATATGCAAAGAAAGCACCCCATCAGTAAGCTGCAATAAATTATGTAATAATCAACCCAAAATTCAGAAGTTCAGAGTTTGATGGCGGAGAAGGGCGCGACAATTTTTTGAGTTCTTCGCCTCCAGACATTCTTTCATCTAAAAAAAATAACGTTAAATTTAACTTAAATTTAAAATTCCAGATTGAATTCTTCAAATAATTCTGTTAATGTACTTTTTTTTTTAAAGCACAGTTTTTGTCACAGAAATTTTAAGACATCTTAAGCGTATATAGATTTATATGTAGTAATATCAATACACGTAAGATAGCTGGATATAAACTCTGTGCAAAGAACAGTGGCTTAAAACCCGTCATAACTCATGTAAATAAGGAAGAAGTTTCCAAGACTGAAACTAGATACTCCGTCCGTTCCATTTATTAATATTACAGGAGCTACTTTCCATGAAAACGGAATTCAAAAAATTCCTTCATTTATTTTATTTTCCAGACACCAATTTTCTCACATACATATTCGGGTAATTAATTTTGGATGCAAATTTATTTCCATATAAAAGAAAGGAGGTAATGAGATACATGAAAAGAATCGCTAGAAAGTTGCCGCTGGTAAAATTATTATAAAACCGGAGCGAAGAGATGAATTTATAACATGTCTCGGTTACAGAAAGTGATAAATCATCCACCCACGCATTAACCGACAAATGAATCTCAAACATCCGGGGTTCTCGTATTTTTTTAAAGGATAATTACGTTGCTTTTCCCACACAAGAAAAACAGTATTTTTTATTCATTACCAGGCGCATAATATACCTATTTGTTAAAAAAAAGTAATTAAAACCCTCTCATGTTGATATTTCCTGGTGAAAATAATTAGGAATAATTTGTCGGCCACATAAGCTGTCAACTTAACCAAGTTTAATTACCAGATATTGAGGAGATCGCTTCATAATAGTAGCTCCCCGCATAAAGGTACCGGCACTCTATGGAAGCCGTAAGAGTGCCCTGGTATAAAGGTGTGGGCTTCTTTACAGATATCAGTTTCAAACTTTCGAAAATCAACCTCGATAAAAGTTCAGGCACTTTTAAGCTAAGGCATCATTATGAAAGCAGAGTTATCATTGATATAATAAAAAAGGAATAAAGTTTTTATTTTATTTTAAATCTCTAATGGCAGATTATAAAGACTATTGTAGACAGAACAAGCAAATATGAAAGTGAGCGACAACACTAGAAAGAGTTCCACAATGTCATCTATAAATCTATTTTGTGTCTCGCCTCCCACTACCTCTTCCAGAGTGATCCAATATTAAGTGCAGGGCAATGACTCTGATGTGAGGCATCCATTTCCTCTCGAAGGTCGCACAATTTACAAACTGGGCTTGAGACAATGTTCATTCGATGCAGATGTTTTAATAGACAATCACGGTCAGTAACAAGTCGAAAGATAGCAACAGCTTTCTTTCTGGGCCATAAAGAAATATCAAAAATCCTGTTAATCTATCCAGGAATAAAGGTATTCATGCTTTTATGAAGGTGGTTTTGTTTTTTCTTCAAATTAGAAATTGATTTCAGTAAGGGTACGGACGCTTCACTTAAGTTTTTGCCCTTTTGAAAAGTTGCAGACAATGGATAAAAGTGGGAGCACATTTATAGCGGACAATTATTATGAAATCCCATCCTAGATAGCGTAAAATTGATTCTATTGACAACAAGATCTATTAGAAAAAGCTTGGGGAAATTTCTTTTCCAGGGAAAGCTGCATAGTGAACAGATAGTGGAACTGGCAAAAGCAGTGATTTCCATGCATGGATCCATTCGACTTCTCCAAGAACACGACACCAACCAACTAACTCTTTTAGGGGATTCAAAATGTCATTATTGCTAAATTTCTCTTGAAGGGCTGGTGGAATACCTTTAGTTCAAGTTTAAGAAATGAATTAAACAAGACAGTCTTGGAAAACTATCAAACAAGACAGTCTTGGAAAACTATCAAACAAGACAGTCTTGGAAAACTATCAAACAAGATAGTCTTGGAAACTATCAAACAAGACAGTCTTGGAAAACTATCAACAAGACAGTCTTGGAAAACTATGCCAATTTTGGGCATGCAATTCCTCTCAGAAAAGATAAAAATTTTTCTAGATGCTTTGAAAAAAAAAGGTTTTGATTGATAAGTCATTTCGCACTCTTTCAAAAATTATGTAAAATAAAAATTGTTTCCAATATGCGGAAATATACGGTAAAGCGCTAAACTTATATGACTGAAATCATTTTCTCTCATTGTTTGCGTAGTTACTTAAATAATACCAACCTATGTTTCATTCTCACTTTATGAAATACCTGCTATTTGTTTCTTTTTACGTCGTTTCTGCATTTCAGAATAATATCATGTGAAACAGAAGACAATTGACTATAAACTTCATTTATTTTCTATACTGAGAAAGTTAGTTTCAATGGATAACTTAACAACATTTATATATTCCGAATTGCGTACATTTCAATTATACACTGCTGTGGATAAAAAGAATACTTAGATATAATGAAATCACTGCTGTCACTGCTGTTATTCCAAGCAACTTATTTTTCCTTTCTGCATCTTCCGTAGACAAATTTCAGTGACGCTTTGGTTTATGATCCTAATTTTTATGTCTTTCCGCAATAAATAAACAAATAGAGCCGATTAATTCGCGTCCCAATTAATCGATAGTTAACTTTACATGCTTACCTGATACGAAAGGAAACTCGAAAATTTATCATACACACTACAAAATTCAGTAGCGCAACAGCCCTAGTGGGCCACGGCCTGCAGTGCCCTTTTTCTGCTTTCTTGACCTTCGGGTCCCGGAGTGAATCAGCATATGCCCTGGGCAAGTGGTCAGCTTGTCGCAGGACCCTCGGTGTTTAGTCTCCAAGCGAATTTGGTACTCATTTTATCGACCCACTTAAGGGATGAAAGACTGAGTCAACCTTATCCAGCCCGAGGATCGAACCCCCGACCTGTTGTGCAGCTGCGCCACGCGCTAACCACTTCGCCATCGGGCTGTCTGTCATACACACAGCCACGCCAATTTCCAGTTTTCAAAAGTTTAAAATGTTTCGTAATATTTTAAATATGTGTTTAAAATTAAAACATAATATGTCTTAAAAAACTGAGCGATTGAGAAACAATATACCTGCTTTTTAATCATTCCTATTTTTTATTATTTTTCAATAATATTTTTACAAATTCTGGATGGCAACCGCATTCTGTCTCAGTTTTGACACCGATACAGAAATAGCTAGTAATATAACAATAAAATGAATTCCCCCAAACTTTAATCATGGCAACGTGAACGCGCCATTATGAAATCACCTTTGGTTAGGGTAAAATGTACGTAAAATTTATAAATAATTTTGGCCTATTATTATGTAAAAACCCACTGTTTATTAGACCTTTAGTAGTATATTTCGTTCATTTTATTTGCTTCTTATTTTTTATTTCATTTTTTCATTTATTTTTATTTTTAAGTTTCAGTATTGTTCTGTATGAATACTATTTTTATCTATTTTTTAAACTAATTTAGTTAATTGTGTTTCATCGTCATTTCAGGTCATTCTTTCTCATTTCTGAAATTATTTAAGATTTAAATTCATATTTTACATAACTGATTCAAACATTTGAAATTAGAAGGAGAATTTGGTTTAGAAATGTGAAAAGACGAAACTCGATCTTCATGAATTGTTGGCGAGTGTACAGAGAGATTCCATTTTCCCTTGAAAAGTCTGGATCTTTCTGTGGAATCAACAATTACTCTTTTGCTTGAATTGTTTAAATTTACCTTTTCTAAATTTAGCATTTTAATCATCAATTCCAGTTTAATTAATTACAAATTCCAATTTTGGATCTCCAAAAAATACACATTAACTATCTAAATTAAATTTCACATTCCCTAGAAGATAATTTTTCATTTACAGATTCTCTATTAAATTTCATTGATATAATTTATAATACAAATAACTCATATATGACTTATAATACACTATCTGTTAGTTTTTAATAAACATCTGCACTATTATTTTAATCAATAAAAAATATTCTTAATGTCGTATATTACGTATCTCTGTATATAACACCAATTTGCGTGTTATCTAACGTCTTTTTTTAATACATGGCTCAGTATTGCCAATGATAGATAATATCAAAAACATATATTTTTCTACATCATATATTATATATAGATATATTTCTACTCTTTTATATCAGTTATACTTTTCTTCACAAACAGAAGCACTTCTTCGTATGTACGTATATAGGAAACTGAAATATCATATTTTCAAAATACAGTGCAACTTCTAACAGCGACTACATTTTCCAGATGATCAACCCTGATACTGACCAGTTTTCTGAGTAACATACTGAACACTCTCTCCTTAAAACGACCATCATCACAGAAGATCTAAACCGCTTGGATTCGTGAGTGGTCGCTTTTGGGAGAATTTACTTCTAGGAAAACGTCTGAGAGTAACTGCCTTTTGTGGACGACCACATCTGATGGCTACCAGTTTTCTGAGAACATAAACAAACATTAGTTTAGAAATTTGTCTTTCTAAAATGACTACCTCCTCCAAAGACCACAAACGTGTGGAACCATTTAATTGCATTTCACAGTATTTAATCGATAAATAAAAAGAAAAAAAATTGGGAAAGTAATAGGAATTACAAACGCTACAAATTCTGTAAACTATATTTGACAGGAATACAATAGTATTTAAACAAACAGGAAACCCTATAAATATTTCGCTTTACGTTATAAGAGTACATAATATTCACTGTTGCCATCTAGATATTTTTAATAAAATTATAAGAAAAGAAAAAATGATACAGGTCAATTGCACTACTGTATTAGAAATATTATTATAAGGTTTTATTTATTTATTTATTTGCAGAATTTTTTATTTTTAGTACATTTTTTATGCAGAATATTTTCATGCAGAACATAATATTTATGCAGGAGAAATTTTGCTGTCTAAATAAATCACATACGCCATAAGAAATGGATTTTATTAATTACACTAACAATATAAATATTAGTAAAATCCTATCCATTCTGCACAAACAGTTAAATTTAAATTTCTTTTACAAATAATAAAATCATTATACGAAACTAGCGACAAATGTATAGAGAATATTTTAAATTAAATTTTTTGCTACTGAAGAAGAGAGATTACTGCTAATTTACCTCAGATTGGTACAGCTTTATTCAAAATCTACGCCAAGCTAAGGTTTCTTCTTCCCCAATTTCAAACACCAATTTAAGGTGTCTGTCTTCTTTCTAATTTTAAGTTCCCCATTGGCATTTTTCTCTCCCAAACAGAGCCAAAAATGTTTCGAAATGCGTTAGTTTGTTAAAACAGAGAGCAGTTTATTGCTACTTTTAGGAAGATAAATGAAAGTACTTATTTCACCTGTTTTGCTAGGCACAATTTAGTTCTCGAAGTGAGAACAAGAGAGCTGCTTTCAGAGGATACGAAATAAATAATTTTATTTACCTGTTGAGAAAACAATTCTTTCTTTAATCAATTTCAACACCATTGTTAAGAATGATGCGGAAGTACCCAGGGAAATTCTTCCTTTTCTAAAATTTGACTTGCAAAAATGTTTCGCAAAACGTAATCCTTACGTAAGCTGCCGAATGAGTGTATTTTACTAGTACCAAACAAACTTTGGAGGAAATAATTTTAGAAACTCTCCGCGGAAAATAGGTAGCATTTTCAACAGCGAAATGTTTCCCATGTAAGATACTCTACTTGTTAAACTTAGTTCAAATTAAAATTTTACTTAATTTCTTTTCATTTTAAAATACACTATTAACTATTTAAAGGAGAAATAAACGAGACTACACGTAACTATGAAGAAAGGAAGAATGCTGTACATGATATTTGGCAAGTTTTTATACAGAAGTATCATTTAAGTTGTATGGATTTATATTTATTTTAAATAACCAATTTAATTTAATTTGAAGTTACTTTCCTATAATCCTTCATTTCCTTAATTGCCAATGCCAGAATATTTAAATTTGGTAGCGCGCGTGAAGAAATGCAAATTCTACCTGTGGGTGAAAAGATTAAGTATCAAGTTATAGAAGGAAAAAATTAGAAAGTGTGGGCAAACTCTGTGTTTGTTGTAGCCTGAGTTTCGGCTTAGCATTGATTGCTGGTTAACCGTGGCGTAACAGCTATTACTTTGCTGCCACTAGATTATTAACGCTCTGTTAGGAAATAGGATAGTGTGAGCCCTGTAGCGTAATTCTACTACTTGTGAATACCACTGTTTCTAGATAAAAATGCAAGTTTTGTATGGCAAATACGTAAGCGTATACATATGTGTAGGAGGAGCCAGTAGAAAAAGCGGCTCTATAAGGGCGTGGAGGGTAAGACAACTTACTTTTCCTAGCACACTTCGAATTTCTTGGTTATCTTGCAGCAATCGGTTAAATTCACATCGGAACAGTAAAAATGAGTAACCACCAACGTTTAGATGATGGAATGAGGTGGCGAATTTTGGAGAGGCTAGAGGCAGGCTTATCACAAGTCCAGACATGCAGAGAGAACGTATGGAAACGGTTCCAGGATACTAGATCCATTGAGAGAAAGCCTGGCCAAGGTCGTCCAATATCAACGACGGCCAGAGAAGATCGCTATTTGTCCACTTTAGCGAGGCGTAACAGAGGGGCTACAGCTTCTCAGCTCTCTCGGGACCTGTATGTAGCCACAGGAATCCGTGTAACAAGGGTGACTGTTTCCAAAAGACTGAATGAGAGAGGGCTGTTTGCCAGAAGACTGGATGTTTGCCTCCCGCTCACGTCTACAGACAGGGAAGTCCGATTAACATGGTGCAGGTAGCATAGTGATTGGAGTACGGAGAATGAGCGATTGTTCTGTTCACCGACGAGTTCCGTTTTAACCTAAACACTGACTTTCGCCGTACTTTCATATGGAGAGGGCCAGGGACCCCCTACCTACGCTCCAATGTCCGAGAAATCAACAGTTATGGCGGTGGCGGTGTAGTGGTCCGGGCAGGCATCATGTTGGATGGCCGCACACCTCTCCACGTCTTTGACAGAGGCTTTGTGACTGGTGTGAGATATATGGATGAGGTCTTGGAGCCCTATCTTTGCCTTTCCCGGGGTGCAGTGGGTCCCGACTTTATTTTACAGGGGGATAACGCGAGGCCACATAGAGCTCTTCTGGTCGACGAATTTCTCGAGAGTAAGGATGCCGGATGGATTGACCAGCCAGGTCTCCAGACTTCAACCCTAGAGAGCATGCCTCGGACGCTCTGGGGAGGGTAATTGCAACTAGTAGCCCCCGTCCGAGAACCATCCAGGAACTGAAAACACCGTTGCTGAATGAGTGGGACCAACTGCCACAGGCACTGATAAACTGCCTTATTTCCAGTATGACATCCCGCCGCGAGGTCTGTGTGGCTATCAGAGGGGAACATACCCCTTATTAACTCATTTCTTGTGTTTCTTCTGAAACCGCTGTTTCAGACAGACCTTCGGACTCCCATGGTTGTTACACACGAACATGTGTGTATATTATAACTTTCGAATGTTATTTTGTTTGTATTATATCAACCTATGTTCACACCAAATTTTATTAAAATCCCTCTAGTAGTTCTGGAGATCAAAAGTCAAATATGAAAATTCTCTTGATTTATTTCACCAATGTATATAATATATCATGAATAACATAAATGCTATAAAATTCAATCAGAAATATCTAGTTTTAAAATCAAGGTTAGTTTTAATAATTCTGGACGCTAAAGTAGCTACAAGCTTATATATTTAAAAAATAATTTAATTATTTCAGTTATAGCCAACTGCTAAGAATGCTTTCAACATTGCCATCATCTGTTGCTAACAATGGAAAAAGCTTCAGCAAACATAAAATAAAATAATATATATATATAATAATATATGATATAACCAAGTTAAGGGAGTAAAATTGTAAAAGCATTCTCCTAAAAGTAAATCATAGACATGTTCATAGCAAAAAGAGAAAAATTATAAAGGCAATCGCCTAAAAGTAAATTTGATACCCACTAACTAAGGTATAAAAATTTTAAACAAATTAATTACTGAAAAGAATAACGAAAAAAAAACTAAAAACGAAATGCAATTTAAGAAAAACAACATTTAAAAAATTGTAAAAAACATTTAAAGCACTATCATAATTAAAATTAAAAAACCAGAAAAAATACAAAAAAAAAAATGGCAGACGTTGAGCTTTTTGTGGATTTGTCAAGGGAAAAAGCACTATAGCTCGAACATAGGTAATTTCTATTACGCGTTTTGTCAAACGATAATAATTGAGACAAAAGCGAAAAAAAATTTAACAGATAAAAATAGATAATAATCTACGTAATAATATACGTCTCAATTCTTATCATTTCTTTTCCGGACGCGCCTGCCATAAAATTTTAAAACAAATAAAAGTACTACAGAGTAACCTTTAAAAACTTGGTAAAGCTAAATGTACAAATAAACAACAGAAGCCAATTAGGCATGAGTCAAACATTACATAATTTTAAGGGAGATCCCAATGAGCTAGAAAAATTAGACTTAGTTAAACAAAAAAGCAAAATAATAATAAAATACAAGTGTCTTGTTAAGACATATTGCAATACAAAGCAAAAGCAAATGAACATACCTGTACCCAAGGCAGCTTTAAATTTAAAAGCGTAAAAAAATTTGAAAAGTGGTTGCTAGAATAAGAATTCTGAAAAAAGGAGCAACCAGAAAAGAATTTGAAAATCTACAATAAGGTGCAAGTTGAAAGTGGGTGTTAAAACGTCATTACGTGAACCAATGAGGCGCCACGGCCAATGTGGACATCTGGACATATTGGCCGTGGGGGTACACAGGGGGTCAATCTTAGAAAGTGAGTTTGGAAGCTTATCAACAAAATGGCGTCCAGTAAAGTGCTGAGTCACGTAAAAATTGCTAGAAGGTGAAGAACAAAATGGTCGATCAAGCAAATGTAAAATCTGACCTGAAAGCAGTGGAAATTGGAAAAAAGAAGGACTTGTTAGAAAAAGTCGTAATTCTTCTTGCTAGAGGGCTTACAAGCGATCAGAAAAGAAAAAGACCCATAAATTAATAACAGAAATAGATAAGGCCAGAGTTCAGTACTATTAAATTTTAAATTTAATATTATAAATTTAATAATTAAACTGAAGTTTTGTTTATGTCTAAGAGAGTACAAAAGTAACAGTAAGAGGAACCTATGTTGCATTTTTACATAAAATCATCTGAATTAGCCATCCATCATTATTTAAGAGATCAAATAAATTTTGAAAAAATAAAAATCTTAAAGCTTTCAAATTTTATATTACGCCCAAAGGGTTTATTTTTTAACGTTTTGTGTGTCACCCTTATTTATTAAATACCATGTTCTTCGCAATTAAACTATAAAATTCAATTCAACAGCAATATCACAAAATATATAAAAGAGCATATCTTTAAAATTTCCGATACACAGTCTCACGCGTTGGAGATAATTTTTTTCCCATACAGTGTTGCCATTGCTCCCTTTGAAATCGCTAAGTTTCTTAATCAAAAACTCATAAATTTTTTACAAAATATGAAATAGATAATAAAACAAATTCCCAATTCCAAGTTTGGGCTTCCAGATGCCCATATTCGGGTGGAGACGAGCGTTATTCAAAATTTGATGGCTCTAGGTACCCTTGTTTTATCTCAAAGCGAGAAACATACATACATTCATGCTGATTCTTCATTATTTAATTTCTTTGATGCAGAGCTTTAATATTTGGTGGCAACAATTTAAAAAGTGGTTCACCGTTTATAGTGAATCAACGAAAACGAAGTTTTTCAAATCATGATACGTGATACTAACTCAGCCCATAGTTCATGGGCGTGGGCGTAACGCTGAACAAGAATGAACTCATATTAACGGCTTCTGCGTATTTACGCCAGGCCTTGAGAGTATTTAGGCATTTTTATGAGCTGAAGAAGGTTGTCACTGGTATAAGTTTGGCACTGTATATTCTCTAGCATACTCTGGTGCACCATGACAACGTAAGAAAAATCAAGCTTAGGACAGACATCATCATATAATCGGCACTGAGACAGCGTACACAAGGTTTATTATTAGTAACGGTGCGTACTAAAGAAAGAAAATAACTTAATTTAATTGCTAATGCTAGGGTACTTGTTTACGATGGATATCGGCTGAGGACCAAAACATGTTTTTGAGCTGCTCTGTTGATGATATACCGGCAGAAAGGGTATCGATCTTACGCAGGGTCGATCTCGTGCCGCTTTTCCGTAAACCAGGAGCTGCAAAACAATTTTAATTAAGCGTAAAAGCAACTACCGGAGGAAAAATAACGTCATCGAATCGAAAGAAAATCATTTGTATCTCTGAAAATAAAACTTAAACTATGGTAGAGAGAATGAATAGTTTTGGAAATATATATATTAAAAAAAAGGACCTCAGGCATAATTAGCCGGAAGGTTGCTTTGCACAAAACAATCACTGAGTATCTTGCCAAGAATTCATAGCTGGACTGCACCACACATAAAATGCAAACATGGCGGGAAATAAAATCGAAAAGTTCTCCAAGTTTCAAACAACTTGTTTAATTACGGGTTCTGGCGTGGAAGGCCCGAGGGGACCCATTTTGAAGAATCGTTCTGCCACAAAAGTCGGAGTTGCCGATTTGGCTCCTAATAATCTTGCGGATAATTTCCCACAGTCCCTCGACTTTCTGGAGAAGTTATTATTAAAGTTTCCGGTGCCAGACGACGACTCAGGATTTCGATCATGTGATCTAAGCAGCGGACCAAGATTTTAGCCAAGAAATTTATCTCAGCCGGAGAAAGAGGGACGGCAGAATGTTATCCGAAAAGGTTTATTTTTCCGCCAATCACTGAGATTCCTTCTTGGCAATCACTTCTTTATTACAGTAAAGACTCTCACGATGCAACCAAAGACAGACAGTTACTAAAATCTCTGGAGTATTTACAATGAAGCATCAGAGGAAGAATAATATTTGATTCTGAATTCACCTTCAACGATTCACCCAAGAAATACGTATAAAGATTTTGCTTTAAAACATGAGAAGGTTTTAAAATTTTGCTACAATGATTTTTTTAAAACGATGACTGAGGTCCTGCGCGCTATATCGGACCCGGCAACTTACTTAATGCTAATGGAAGTACCCGATGCCAGTTAAGTTAGATTGAAGAGTAATGCATCTAACAACAGAGCGAACGATACCGCTGCAATCCTTCTCTAATAACGATGCAAAAATACGATTCATAGGCATACATTTTTCAATCTGATGCGATATGGAACCCACATAAAAAATTTCGATAGAAAAATAAGCTAATTCTCTCTCATTATATCAGCAACAATGATAGGCAGTTTTTAATGATTTTCGTCTTTCTAATCAAATGGTCGTAAAAGCTCAAGTTCCATCCAATATTTCACCTATATTCAATTTTATTCGATTAAATGTGGCAAAAAATGGATCGTAATGGATCAGAAATCAATAACGCGAACAAACAAACTTACAAATTTTTGATTAACAAACTCTACGATTTGGAAGTGGGTAGTAGCAATACTTTTCGAAATAAAACTTTTTTATCTCCAGCGCGCGAGACTGTTGCCACTTGGAAAAATATGAGTGCGAAATTTAGCGCTTTCAGAGTTTTTAATTAATATTTGGGCTGATTAAAGTCTTACGAAGATGGGAATAGTCGAAATGGCTTCCCACGAATTTTTGGAATCGGGAATGATGTATTCTTGTAAAACTTAAAATTTTTTATTAACAAACTCTAGGACTTGAAAGTGAGCAGTGGCTACAACTTTCTAAATAAAGCAGATTTTCATTTCTAGCTTACGAGACTATTGCCATTCGGAAAAATGAGGGCGAAAATGATCGTTTTTCCGAGTTTCTAATTAATATCTCTCATTTTAGCTACTTTTCTTTGGACAAAAGGTGGACGTCGACTTTTTTCAGGACCCAGAAAATAATTGTAGAAAGTTTGGTGACGATAGCTATTGTAGTAACTGAATTATTAGAGGACAAGCAAACAGATTTTCTTCTTTACATATATAGATTGCCCGCGTATCATTCTTCTGCCCAGTTAACTTTATTATTTGAATTTCTGGAGAAATAATCAATGCTGAAGGAATACATTTTTGTCCTAGGCAGAGGACTTTTTTGTCACTCTTTAATTTAACCTTAAAAACCATTATATGGATATATTCTGTGCTTAATTAAATCTAGCGGCAGGCACATCAGCCGCACAGCTCCTTAATGTAAAGCTAGTAGCAACGCACGCTGTGTGCTTTGTTCGCATACATCAATGTGCTTCCAAAAAGTCAGCTAGATGTCAAAGACCTGTGCCTCGTCATAAAAGTGCAAGAACCTTTTTTAACTCAGCCACTGTTCTCCAAGGCTTTCACACTCTAAGACAGCAGTTTCGCATACTTATGATGGGGAATTCTGTACAGGGATAAAATAACCGCATATATTTATACCGGGGCAATTTTTTTCGTTTTCAATTTTCGTTTAATTTATTATTACACCTTACATAGGTTGCCGCACCCTTACATAAGTTGCGATCTTTAAACTAAAAGCTACTCTTTATAAAAGTGTCGGATCTTTATAAAAATGTGGATGTTTATGCAGGATCACTACATTTGTGAAGGCACACTCTTGCTAAAAAAATAAGCAACATACGTTAAAAGAAAAGGTACGACTGTAAAAAGGGGTCTTGGAAAAAGTTTTCAACTAGAAATAGTCACGACTCAGTAGAACCTCCACTGGCTATGACACTGCCTCTGCTCATGTAAAAAGGGAAATTAAAACATATAATTTATCTGTGATCGCGGAATGCAAATAGGCAACTAAAATTAGTATGAAACGCAATCCCGCCGATACACCCCAATGCCCTAAAAAAGGGCCATACCGGATCTATGCGTTAGTTCGAAACCAGAGATAGTTCCATGTCATCCGAGATAACCAAAGCAGAAACCATTAGCCGAAGACATCATTTGTACGATGAAATGAGTTGCAGAAGCTGTCGGGATGTTGCTAATTGGTGCAAGACAATTCGCTGTTGCGAGAGAGTTGAATGTTAGTGCCATCAACAGGCTGTGCATTACAACAGGAATGGAAGCTACTTGCACAACAATCAACGGCACTACTGCCAGCTTACCTCGCCCTTGTCAAGCATACATTTTAGTTAGAGGGTTTCATACCCATTCTTAGCGTGATATTTCCATTGCACATTCTTCCAATCCATTTGGTCTTTCGGAAGGGGGTGGTCGTAAGATATGTGTTTCTGCATGTCTTTGCTTTACTGTTTGCTATGTGGTCTAGTAATACCAAACCAACCTCTTGGATCAGTTTCACACATATCTATTAAATAGTTTCTATTTTATTTCGCGTTTTGCCGTTGTTGCTTATTTTTTGAGCAGAAGTGATGTCAGAATCGCCGGGAGTAAGTTACTTTTCATTTAAGTTTCATTTATTCAGAATTTGAATTAAAATAACAGAAGCATCTATTAGAGTAAATCTGCGATTACAAATCACTCACATTTTTGAAGAAAGTAGTTACATCCAACAGGTATTTAGTTTGATTAGAGTCCCTAAACAGCAATCTCTTTTCCATTTTTAAATACGTTCAGTAATGCTTTATTTCATTAAATTCTCCGAAGTTTTTAACTAAACCTTAAACAACTTGTTTGGAGAGACTCTCCAGTAAAGACAATGAGTTAAGCTGCATTCATTCTTTTACTCCTTTTCTTCATAATCACCTCAGAAGAAGAAAAACTGAAGTCAAATCCATTCTTAATTTGGCTGATTTGACTCTAAATCATACAGTCTTCTCGGCAAAGCTGCGAACATTTACTTCACCTTCGCAGATTGAATTTTAGATGATAAAAAATTTCATTTTAATTCAACATTAAATTGCAATACTGCCCCACACACATTCCCAGCTTCAGACATTCTCCGCATCTCGATATTAGGGAGACTCTTGAATTGCAGGAAGATAAATGAAAATATTAAAAAACTCACAGCAGCGATAAAAACCAAACTTAATCCGCAATAATGCACACATTCGATAGAAGTAAGGGAGAGGGTATAAAAAAAATGCGGTTGAAGTACAGAGAAATCCATCTAAATCGTTATCTTTGAGGCTTATATTTGTTTTATTAGAAGAATTTTTCATGAAATAAAGATATAAAATAAAAATCACCGTTCAAAAGAAATCGAAAATGGCGCTCAAAGATATCATCAGTCAGAGAAGAATATTATAAAAAAGTACTTTTTTCCGTAAGTTAAAAAAAAAGTGATAAAATGATCAGTGAACTGAAGGAAAATCGACTTTTTGTTTCGCTATTTGAATGCTATCTTGAGGGGTTTTCATGTGGATAAAAACAAAAAGTTTCGAAAGGTTTCAAAATGAGACGAGATCCAAGAAAGAACAGTAATAAGAGTAACTATTCTGTCGAAAGTTACTTCAGTATACTGAATGACGGTTTTCTATTACTATCTAAAAATTCAATGCATTTGCATTCGAAGAACGGATCAGGTTATAATCGTTATTCTTACATGTGTGCCTATCTAACAGTACTTTTAAGAAGGTCTAGTCCTTTGATGTTGAGGAGTTATCTCCCTGACATTTAAACGCACAGACAGATTAAATAACGGATTTTAGCTACTCCCGGGCTTTCAAATGAAGCTAAAATGTACCACACAAACAAATTGGGATAAATTATTAAAGATATATACAATTCAGACAATTTGCCATTTTTGTAAATTGAATGTTACAACAGCAAATGTCTCACAAACTCTGCATGTGTCCTATTAATTAATAAGCACTGATAGTTACCAAACAGAAGTACTGCGGCCTCCAACTATACAAACTGGTGCTAACTTTCTCCGAGACAGTCCGCTCCGGCAGGCGTAAGTAGCAACTATTCTACCTAGTTTTCAAATTCTCTTTCGCGTACTCTAAATTTGCATACTCTCCCCCGATCTGAGTGAATATATGTGATGTCAACTAAAGAGAAGATAGGATAATGTTTAACCTAGGCTTAACTGTTGCCAAACTTAAAAGTATCTCGGCCGCCCAGCCGGTATAGTGGTTAGGGGAGCCTGACTGCGATACTGAAGGGTCTGGGTTCGAATCCCGGAGAAGGCATGGATGTAAAATTGTCTGTCCCTTCATAGGAGATAGCGGTGGCCGCCTATTAGGTGCCTCCATAAAAAAATGGTCACCACTTCTGGCCTTAGTAGTGGCCAATGCCGTTATAGACAACTGCCCGCCATTCATAAAAAACAAAAGCTTAAAAGTATCTATCACAAGGTTAAGTATTTAATTGCGATTAAAAACACATAAGTTACTTACGATTATTCTATGAGAAACTGACTCTATATTTGCATTGCACAAGGGTAAAGACCAATCAAAATGCTGTGCATCCTCAGTCCTTTACTCAGAGAACAGAACAACGATAGTGGGGTATCTGACGCAGCTCTAAGATGGTCTCCACGACAGAATTCAATATACTATATAGATATAAATAAAGATAAAAAGAAATTCTTATGATGCACAACTAAGAAAACTGGCTCTAAGAGCTGAATTCGAATCACCTACAATGACATTAGAATGTACCATAGGGTTCTAATTCTAACATACAGTTATCAATAATTACTCGACTAAGTATTATGACTTCGAAAAAGATTTTTACGGAAACTTAACGCAAATTCATGTTAAATGTGAATAGGAATTCGAGTGAGATGAACACAAACAAGCGCTATTTATAAAATACGAAAATAGCCATGAGACTAGCGCGTTCTACTTTCAAATTACTGAAGCCACAAAGCAACTGCTATTGCTACGTAACTTTAACTTTACATGTTTAATCTGCCTATATTGTGGTTTGGATCTATACACAAATTTTAAGTCCTATAATGACTTTAAGTATTTAATTTTCTATACAAACTTTATATCAATCTTATGGAGAATTTCTAAATAGTCACATATACTTGCTAAATATTTAATTCTAGATCCACAGTTTAAATTCTCCAAATAAATCATATAAGGAAGACTATGACACATTAAAATATATGTGGAGGTGACGTCTTATCAATAAATAGAGATCACTCCCACTGTTCAAAGTATCAGGTTTTATTCCTGGTTCACAGAAGAAAAGATAACGGGATGAGGATGAGTATGTACAGATGGATTAAATATATTCTGAAGAGGTATCACAACACAACAATTGACCTCCTACGTGTGATCACTTTGGATAAATCCAAATGCGATCACCTACGCGCAACCGGTAAGCGTCTAGTTGTAGCTCCTTCGCGAGCGTTCCGTTAGACCTCTTCTCTCGGGCTTCTCTATCCAAATGGTAGATGTGTTTACCTGGAGCGTTCCTACCGTAGATGCAGATAGCGGCATCTGGTGCTTCGTTGAGGCACGATTCCCACATATATTTATATGAAATTAAAATTTTTCTAAGTGCCTTCTAAAGAGAAATTTTGCCCTTTTCCCCCTAATAATTTTTTAGAGAGAACTGAATGATTAACCATTGAGTTTCATTAAGTAAACCATTTTTTTGCCGGGCGAACTAAATATCTAATACACGGATTTTAACTGCTTCCTGTTAAAAGCACATAAAAATGCAGTTTCTTACGTTTGCACTAAAATATATTTGCACTGAAAATGCCTGTTCGCACATTTCTGAAATGTGATTAAGATTAAATGTTCTGAAATGTGATATTGTCGCAGTTTAAAATCTACTTCTAGTCTACTTCTTTATATTCATTTTCCAGTTTGGTTTGGAGAGTCATTAGGATTTTTGAAGCTCTAGACATGAAAAATGAGCAGTGCCCTAGGCAGGACTCGAACCTGGACCTCTCGGATACGCGCCGAGTGTGCTACCGTTACACCACGACGGCATGCAGAAAGGAGGAAGAAAATACCTCACATATTTCCCCTTTAAAAGCGACTGGGGATTAGGAAACCTAATCGGCAAATCCTGGTGGTAAAGGATCATCAACCAGAACCTTTTCTTTAGTTCGGGTGCCACTGTAGAGTCATTAAGTTTTTTTATGTTGGAGACTTGAAAAATGAGCAATGTCCTCGCCGCGACTCGAACCCGGACCTGTCGAATATTCGCCAAGCGCACTACCTTTACATCACACAGGTAAAGAAAAGAGGGAGAAAATACATATGAAAAGTCTACATTATTTACATTATACATAGTCTACATTATTCACGAATTATAAATTTACGATCAGTAGTTCAGAAGATGTTTAGCATTTTAACTTATTTATTTATCTGTTTATTGAACTATCCTGTATAGTTTAAAAATAGACACACTGTACAAAAATAGTGTCAAGTATCAAAGATTTTTGTAAAAAATCTTTCAAAATAGACATGCACACACTGTACAAAATAGATACAAAAATAGTGTCATGTATCAAAGACATTTTTTAAAAAAAAATCTTTATCATAGGTTTTGTTTAAACAAAACACATATGTCAAAATACATATAAAAAATACTAATCCTTATTTTCTCGTTAAAATATGCTTAATAATTACTAAAATAGCCATTGAAATTTAAATTAAGAGCGTAGCAGTGGAAAGTATTCCCCCTTCAGAAGACTCTACCAAATAATAACACAGAATGCAGACTAGACAAGATCATCATATATTTAAATGTACATGTATCTGAATTATGTTACTACGAAGACATTAAAACCAGCTTTAGAATATATGCATCATATTTAAAGGGACTCGGTGAATAATTTATTTCTGATGTCAAGATACTCCCAGGAATTCTCTAAAGACGGAATATTTCGAATACATTTATTTAAATGATGGAAGTGTGTATCTTATTATATACTGCCATCTTGTAAAAAAAAAGAGTTACAGATTTTATTTTTAGCGTTTTGAACGACTCAATTTATTTCAAGTTACAAAATAAATAAATCACAATGTGTGACTGCTCTACATTGCTTAAAACATTCTTCGCTGGAAAATAAGGAGTTATGAAGAATTTTAGTATTAATATACAGCTTGGGTGAATTTTCATTATATCCAGTTTACTTATATCTATAATATATGAAAGTATGATAATTGCAAAATTTTAAATCATGATTGTAATGTAAATTCGTATTTGAAACGCCTTTATTTTGATATGAGTGAAGCAGAGTCGGTACAAGCATGCATATGCATGGTACATTCACGCGGAACATGCTTATAAGTGTTAATACGGAAATAATACATCGTCAGCGACCGATTTAACAAACCGGAAGTCAAGACCCAAGTCACTTATGAAGATTATGTCCTTTAATTCTTTTCACTGTAGTAAATACCATTTAGCGAACTGTATAAGTTGTTCTCGAAGTAACCAAATAATTTACTATTTTTTTCTTTGATGTTACTCAAACAACAATAAACATTTTTTTGGTATGCTTTGTTTTCATTGTTTCAGTTTCTTATGAAATGTGTAATATATAAACGCACACATTTTAAACCACGTTCTCGTTTCTTTCTTTTATCTTTTTTTAATGGGGAGGGGATGGGAAACCGAAAAAAAAACTTAAAGAATTCTTATTGATTTTATTACAAACTTCAATTAAATTAAATAAATAAGACCAAACAAATGCAGTTAAATTATTTATCAGTTAAATAGTGACATGACCATACTTATTATAATCTAACGATCTTCATATTCATGTGACATAATGGGCTTCAAATTCGGTGGTTGTGCAGATGCAGAGATTGACTGAGAAGATACCAATCGAAGCTTCGCTAAACGCTATCTGTTGCCACTGACAGTACAAGATAAAATCATTATCACTAAAGTATAAAATCACTAAAGATAGCATTTCAGTGTCTAATATTTGAGGCAAAGAAAAGCTAAAGTATATAAAATTTTAAATTTAGTTCTTGCTTTAGTTTTGCATTTGTAAAATCTAGAACTCAAAAAAAAATATTTAAAGCTTCAGTATTTAAAATATTAAAGAATAATCTATTTTTTTATGCTGGCAGGGCAGCCGCTAGGTGCTTGTCAAAGGTGCTTGTCGGCCTGTTTAAGTCCTGTCGGCGATTATAAATATTTCTTATCTCCTTAAGTCATGGTCTCCGCAATATATGTCTTTTCAAGAGTAAAAAAAAAAACGAGAGTCAAAGAATGGAAGGTAAGCTGTAAAGGAAGTAACATTTTGAAGGGGAAGTGGAACTGTAATCTGGCTGTAAAATTAAAGCTGCTTGTTACTGCTACTAGCATTATTATTGTATGCAAATGGATTAATCATTCATGTAAGGAATTCTACATGCTACCAGATTTCTGTCACAGATGCTATAAGTTTGTACATAAATACATGCATATACACGTAAATTTTTGAAAGCACATAAATTAGTCAAAAATATGTCGATGTCAAAAATCTGTATATGTCTTAACTAATACAAATATACAGATACTGATTTCTGTTACAAATATTATAAATAATAATATATTCAATTTCTTTTACATACACTATAAGTTTGTGCATAAGTACGTGTATTTTACAGAAGCATCACTCAAATACATAAACTAGTCCAAGCAAATACGTCCAATTGTGCTAAGAGTATATAATACTCCTAGCACAATTATATAGATATTGCGATATATTCATGCAGCATAATGTCGATAAGTATATACAATAAGTATGTACAAGTTGGGGAAATATGTACTGATACTAGCAAATACTGTGACACTGGTACAACACACACACACACATACCTATGTAAGAATCATTATACATAAATTGTTAATACAGATAAGCACTGTAAGCACCCTGACACAGATACATCACAGACATGTAATGCATGCTATTGCTGGAACTGTTAATATGTAATACATATATAGAAACATCAATTGGCAGCATGACATGCAGCTGCTGCGGCACTACAGCGGGATGAGAATTCAAGAGTGAAATGTTGGTGCACTCCTTAGCACGCTTTATATTACTAACAGCGTTTTTAACCCATACGTAGTTTTCATTAGCTGGTTTCCGAAGGTGAAATCTGTCTCCAGTCAACTGAAGATCTAGTGATCCGACTTCTCAGCAGCCTCGCATACACGTTGATCACTGTCACGAAGACCGAAGTAGTTTATGTAACTCACGTCTGGCAATGAATGATCTGTGAAGAATTGGGTTAACTCTACTGTTCCGCTGTTGAGCTTCACGTTGACTCTAGGGATGTATTTGCCTGCCTGTTAAGTACTCATTTCAGCTATTCCGCCATCGTTCCATAAGCTGACAATTTGTTGAAGGCTTCATATGCGAGCTTAAAGCTTGCATGTCAACGGTTTCGAGCCTGAAACTGCTTGTTTCGCTATTTCAATGGCTCTTTCATTATCGAAAACTACGCTTTGGAGAAGGTAGTTTTCGATAATGAAAGAGTGCAGGAACCCTCTGGAGTTTCGGTCTCATGTTTTTAGGCAGAGAGAGCAGGAGCCTCTGAAATTCTTTTACTGTTTGGATGTTGCATCGTTGACCTTGGATGGCCTGGAGGCTGAATCGCTATATATTGTTAAGGGTTGTTCTTTTTGGATGCAGAACTGTATGGTTGTTCTGAGATCATCCAGCTCGTCTTGGAAGACTGAACTGTTGGAACTTACCAGATCTGGATTATTTCGCTCCCTAGCATTCCATAGAATCAGCTGTATCGTCCCCTGTATTTTTGTCACAAAGGATCATCTCCGGCAGTTCATGTACTCCATAATGCAATGTTGATGAGGGAGACTTCCAGAGATTAACTTGATAGGCCTTCCACCTTAGAAAGAACATCTGAACGAACATTTTGACTTTTGGTCACCTCGATTACCCACGATTTCAACGACACTTTAATATTTGTTTATTCAGCTGTGCTCAATGTCGCCTAGCCGGTATAATGGATAGCGATACTGATTGATGTACCGATGGGCCCTGAACATGTCTGGCATTTATGTAGCTGTAAATTAAATTATAAAGTGTTTTTGGGCATTACACGTCTTTCATTCTGTTCAGCACATTATGCCACCACAACGAGTTGAAGGCGCCCTGAATGTCAACTGAAATTATCCGAATATGCAACTTGTTCTTCTTATTGTTCGTTAAAATGGAGCTCAGCCTATTAAGTGGCAACAAAGACTCCTGCTTTAAATCCATACTGCTACGGATTAAATGTTCTGTAAATACTTTGTAGCAATTTATATAGTGCCGTCAGGAGATAGATATGCCGATATTAACTTGCTTCTAACGACTTTTTTACACCCTTCAGAAATAATGCTACTTCGGCTTTCTGATTAGATGAAGGGAAATGTCGAAAATGCTATATCTCCAAAATGCGGAGACATGAGATTTTAAGATAGTAAGAAGCATGCTGTAGACGGCAGGTATAATGTTATTATCGATCCCATCTGGTCCTGCACATTGTTAGGATTTAGGGTGTCAATATGTTTTTGGCATAGGCCCAGTATCCGGAATATAAGCACTATGATACAATCTCACACTTCTTCTAATTACCTCTTGTACTGTCTGTGCCAGGGATATTTTGCTTGAATATAATGCTGAAAATATGAGTTACAGTTTATGGTGTAATAACTTGCGGTAACAATTTGCCTGCAAAGTATAGAATTTTTCCTTATAAATATCTATTCAAATTCTCCCAGCGTTCTTCGCAATGGATAAACTAATATATTAAAAAATATGATGGATTTAATAATGTTTTAATTAACAAGGAATTTGCTTGTGCCGCACTAATTAAAATTTTCATTATTTTTCTTATCGCATACAAGAATAAGAAAATAATTAGCGCATGCCATCCCGCACAATAAATATCTACATCTTACTTCCATCTCCAAAGAGAAAAAATTAAACAAAAAAAAAATCAAGAAATTTAACACTGTTTTAATACGATAAAATAGTTTGAATGATTTTTTTCATTTAATGATATGGTATAAGCCGTGACGATTACAATAATCGATATCGGTATCGCTCTTTCAAGGTCGGTGGAGTGAAATAAAATATGGGGCAGGGAAGAATTTTAAATAACCCATACTCATTTATTTTTCAAAGTGATTAATGATCGGGTAATATGAAGATACTCATTGCAGTAGAATGATAAAGTTATGAGGACGTAATTCCTACGCTCTCTTACAAGGAAAAGCATCCGGAACAAATATTGCTCTATTACACCCTTTCACGCTGATTAAAAAAATGTCACACTGTGAATTTCATTATGGAATAAGAATAATGGAAAGTGTAATGTTTCAGAGCTAATTAAAAAAACTCTTTTTGCATTGAGATCTCTCTTTTTTTTTAATTTTCCACTCTAAACGGGGAAAAAAAGGTCTTCCTCTTTCTTTCCATTTCGTTTGGAGCAGATCAAGCAAGAATTCGGGATGAAGCTAAAATGTAAAAAGAACGAATAAATAACGTAAAGAAATTACGGAAAAGAAAATGGAGAAAGGAAGAAGGCACGGTGCACAGAAGTAATTATACGTGAGATTACGCAATTTCAATTAATCACACTTAAAAAAACTAAACGAAACGGAATAAAAAGCAAGAAAAGAAAAGAAAAGACTATCGTATTTTTGACCATTTTCTTTAAAGGAAATCAATAGATCAAGAAACAGCACGATGGACAATGATAAGGGAACATGGCACTTTTTTTTCTTTCACGAATCTTAATTCTGTACAGTTAGTTATCTTGAAAATGATACAACCACTTTAATGAATACTTCAAAAAGAATACTCGATCACCAATATACGGCAAAAACATAAAATGAGAAAATACATATTCTTTAGATGCCGTTGCAATGAATCATACAGGATATTTCAAGAAGCCTGGACTTCTATTAGTTGAGCCATATTCTCTGAGTAAGAAATAAAATGCTAAATAAGAAAAACTTTCAAGTTGGGGCAATATTTTGGTCACGTGAGAAATTTTAATAATTAATTAATCAATCTCGGTGTGCCATGCAGCCCACCAGCAGGGAAATTAACTAAGAGGCTAGTGTCTGTATACTATTTTTTCCTCTAGAAACAAAGCGCTCTAAGTACAGATCTCAAGAGCACAATAAGCGACGCGATAAGAAGCTTTTTAATAACAAATATATGCGAGCTTCAGGCCAAATATAAGGCCTTTACCTTCCATGCGATCATGCACTAAAATGTTGCATTTAACAGAACAAAATTTTTTATCTCCAATTATGAGGCTTAAAAATCGAATGATTCAAAAGCGGAAATAAGCGCTTTAAAAATCGAGTGATTTAAATGCAGTAAATCCATACCTTAATAATTCAGTTTTAATGACATATCCAATTGACATAAATTAATTTACTTTTAATTTATAACATACATATCCATCTGATAACATTTATGAACATTTGCAAGGTAATTGCAGTCGATAAAAGATGTTTATAATGTCATACATCGGGGTACAGAATCGCAGCGACATTTGGATTTATTTTTACTTTTTGCTTCCTCGTCGCTGGCGATTCTACAATTAAGGGCTGTTTCTTATAATCAATGTTTAAGAATCAAGGAAATATGTTAGAACATAAATCTCAAATCCGAAACGTTGTTTGTTCAGAAGCTGTAATTTCCGAAGCGGAAAATTAGAAAAGTTAACGAACGTTTATAAGGTATTTCTCCCGCCTTCTTAGCATGCCCTCGTGGTGTAATAGTCAGTACACTCGACGCTTATTCGTCCGGTCCAAGGTTCGAGTCCAGGCGAGGACACTGCAGTATGTTCTTTTACATTAATACCACACATAAATGTGTCCTATAAATTAACATTAATAACATTTAAGTAATAAGTTAAACAACATTTTATTTATATACATATTTGTCTCCAAACTTTATCTTTCCCTGGAAAATTTAATGCTTTCAGTTATCAGAGGTCGGGTCTCAGTCATCAGTCTATTCAATCCCTCCTTAATGAGGAATGTTGCCCTTGCAAGCGGATTCACAGCTAGCCAATTACGAGGCGTCAACAGCCGGATTCAGAATAGTATAGCGGATTGGAGATATTTATCGACGCCTACGTGGGTCCAGGTGTCCAGTCCGCCACTTGATACCTCGTCAAACAAGCTGCAATGCCAAACGTGAAATTGCGGCTGGTTAGTGACAGCAGATGAGTTTATCAATCCGAGAAAATACGTTCGTGGACATCCATAAATATTCAAATAACCATTCACATTTTGTCAAGAGGAAATTTTTTTTCAATGTTGTCACGTGCAAATAAAGTTTTGCGCACAATTTGAAAAGGTTCAGGAAGAAAGTTAAAATATACAAAGGAGCACGAAAATATACAAAGCAGCACGAGATATGCATATCAATTCACGACGAAGAAGTATACGTTTTAAATTAAGATCTTAATTCTCAGAAAGATAACTGTTACTGTTGCAAAGATTTGTAAACATTTATATTGCTATAAAATAGCATAAATGCAGTAAACCCTCTCACGGAGACCACCTGTGAAAGTGAACAACATTTCTAAAAAGTAAACATTATTTCTCTCAGAAGAACATCTCTACAGTAGACCAAAATTATTGCTTGATTATTAATTATACTTTTTGAGGCGATTACTAGAACCACGGGAGGTCGTTTTCGAAAGAGTTCATTATATTTCTTGCAATTTTTTTAAATTGATATGGATTTTTATATATTTTTAAATTTAAAGATAGCTGCTTTGTATCTGTACATATAATAAAACGGACGGATTATTGCTAATTGTTATTACATGACGGTTTACAGTTCATTAATATCTCCGAAACAATGAAAGGTACCATTATAATGTGTATCGCCATCTGCACAATTTTTCGAACCAATATTCTGGGAAGTCTAAAGACTCCAAAAGAGTGTAAATGCACTTCTCTATCTTAAATACAGTTTATTTCCTCAGATTCCGTCTATCTTTACTTTCTTTAACTTTTAAAACACATATATCTCATTTACTTTCATTCAGTATGCTTTTTCTATTTTTAAAATTTTATTCTATTATTTTTTGTTTATTATTATCACCTTAATAATCATTTGCTATACGCTTTTATTCCTATTAAACTGTAGGATAAACTATTTTGCTCCTTTTAGTGCGTTAATTATCATATCCATTTTAAATAAAAGTTTAATGCATAAAAACCTTTTTTTTCCAAATGTATTTTATTTTTAAATTTCATTTAAATATTCGCGCATATTTTACATCATTCTTGAATTCATTTATCATTGTTCAAAACAAATGATGGCCTTTCAGCTTGTCTCCTGCAGTTTAACTTTTATAAATCGATATCGATTTTCATTATTCATTAGTCAAGCAGTTCTTAAGATTTTACGATAGTCACGGATAAATTAATGTAATTATTATATTATTTGTACTGTATGACTGAATTAGACTGAATTTTTTGGATAATGGCAAAACACACTACGGCTACCTGCCGAACAGAAGGAATGCCTCCGTAGAGGTTTTCCCATAAGAAATTAGCTAGTATTCACGTTACATACAAGGAAAACTATGAAAACGGCCATTAATTGGGCCTTAATTCCAGGTCAAACTACCAGTGTCCAACTATCTTATCTCTTCACATACTGCATGCAAATTCGTATTATGCTTATTCTAATTTATATAGTAACCAAGAAATAATAGGTAACATATTCTAGACTCAGAAGAAGCTAAACTAGGAAAACTACTTTAAAGTGATGTTGAAATGGAACTAGGAAAACTACTTTTAAATGACACATGGATGTTAAAGGAAGATGTAGCCTTGCACTTCGCATCATCTTCATACGGGGGGGGGGAGCGGTTATAAAAAGTGCTTCATCACTGGATAAATATTCCAAGACGTTAAAATGTTATCTACTTAGCACCTGTATTAATGTAAATGGTACGAATGTGTGAGTGCTGGGGCAGGCAATTGGGTGCAATGCTCTAATTCAAGTGAAGCAGAAAGTTATCGACTGATTTGCTGTGGGAGGAGCGGAAAAGGCCCAAACTGGGTAACCATGGCACCAGAAGTACACACTGGATTTGTACTCGTTATGGGTCATCTCGTTTGAGCGCCATCTACAGCAAACTGGCCATTGTCCAAGAATCAAAAGCAGTGAGAGCTAATTAAATCAATTTCATATGCAGATAATTAATAAAGCGCCGCGCTTTAAAAGCATGGAAAGTACGAAACGACCTCGCGACCACGTTAAGTGAGGTGTGAACAAAACGAACGACGACTCATTAACTTGATGAGATTTTTCGAAAAGGAAGGAGAAATGGGCAGAAAAGGCTCATTAATAGGCCTCATTACCCAACAAGAAGCACAAATGTAAAGAGCTGCCAACAATTATGAATCAATATTTTCAAACCGTAATGAAGGTTGATCTAGGACATCATATAGATCTCTAAAGATTATACAGTTGCTTACAGAAAAAAAACAGGGAAACACACACTAAGCCCTCTCGGGGCGGCTCCCTCTGAAAGTAAACAGTTGTTAAGAGAATATTATAAAAAAATTAACAGTAAACATCCTCTTTGTAAAGCGATGACCCTCGCAGGAGTCCAAAATCATTTGCAACTGTGGATTACAGTCTAAAAAAGATTTCAATGGAATAATATTATAAACTCAACAAACGTTTCTTCAGCCATGATGTTCATATTTTTTTTCAGTGGTTGCTCGTATTGTCTGAATATAGAAAACACTCTCTAAGACGACCATCTGTGATTCCAGATGAATTTTGTGCTCCCGTGAAGGTGGTAGTCTTGTACAGACATTAGGAGTTTTTAAGTTGAAAACACAAAAAATGTGCAGTGCTCTCGTCCTTACTCGAACCTGGACCTCTCGAATACCCACCGAGTGCTGTACTGTTACACCGCGAAGGCATACAGGAAGTAGGGAAAATATACCTTAAAGTCTTAGAAACGTTATAAGATTTACTTTATTAATTTTTAGAACTACTCCTTTCTATGCTACGAATGATTCATCATCTTTTCACTTTTAGTTGGAGTCCAGAACTCTAACAAATAAAAGTGAAAAAAAAAGGTAAAAGTTATTGGCAATCCGCATCATAAGTACGAATTTCACAAAATTATTTAATTCTCTTGCACAGTTTTGAGGATACAAATGCTTAAATATGTACAGTATAACAAACAGATTTAATCTAACAAATAAGGCTCCAACTATTCGCGGCTGTTAAGCGTAGCTAGCAAATACAAGAAAATATTCACCAAAACCCAAAACGGTATGCAGGGGGGTCGCTCGTAAAATAAACTGCTTTCTTATTGCATTGCCAAAGTTTTCTTATAAATTAACAATTCGTCCGCTACTTAAATTTCACCTAATTTACATTTCGGTTGAGCTAACGAAATAGAAGTTATACAAATGAATTAACTTAAAGCCAATGTGTTTTAAAACAAAACCTAGAAGAAGATATTCAATGCATATGTTTATTTACGCTCTCACAAGCACTGATTGTTTTCTTCGACTTAATTCCTGAAAACTAAATTTATCTTAGGAGAATGGTCGCACGGGAGAGTTCAGTATAATTAGATCTTCATAGGGAAAGCCCGATATTCTGCCATAAAACTGAACAAAAAGTCGTAAAATTCAGTATAAATTTAATATATTAAAATCTAGAGCACATAAAAGGGATGCCTTTAATTTTTAATTTAAAAGTCTCCCAATTAAAAGGATAATTCGAGCAAAAGCAAACCAAGGTACTGATGAACTGTCATTCACCATATTCACCACTGTACAGATAGACGCCATTGTAGTATCCATAAATGTTTTGTCAGGAAGAATCTTGACAAATTATCTGTGTTTTCGTCTAGTATTAAAATCAAGATCTCCCAATTTGCTTGCTCATGTATGCGGACCATTACACCTGAAGGCAATGGAGTTCGTCTTAGAAGAAATCCTTTCTTAGTACAAGCCTGTAGAAATATTAGGTTTTCGAAGCCAAGGAACATGAAAACTTTGCTTTCTCCGATAATGAAACCGCAAATCTTCCAACGCCAGCTGATTATGCTAACCTCTTACATCACGAGAGCTATCTTGGAGGAATGGAGAAATTCCTTACATTCTCTCCATCTTAAAAGGTGACTTAGAAATCATTATACCAGATGAAAAGATTCACGCGGTGGCGAATGACCATCTGACCCATTTTAATACGGACCCCTTTCTGGAGACATTTTAAAATGAATCCGGAGACAAGAAACTTGAAAAATTTATCGTGTCCTGGCCTGAGTTCTTACCATGCTTCTTTCGGTGCCAGTTGGACATGCTAATCACTTATGAAAGCACGAATGTAGGAATGCTATAATTCCTTACACAACTTTCTAAATATGATAAGTTGACACTTTTTGAAGTATTTTTGACACAAAAATATGACACGCTTCAACAGATGAAATAAAACCAGAAATTCTTTTAGCTTGCTTGGTAAATTTCTAATAAACATTATTTGAATTAGATTTAAAATATAAGGTGCTTAGAAAAGTTCCGCGTTACACAGAGTTTAAAATTCTGTTACATTTATTTAATTAACATTAAAATTAATTTTGTTTAAAGTTTTTTATTAGTTAAAATATCACTATCAAAATTTTGAAACAGCAAGAAATGTAATAAATGTGTTAAATAAAGATGCAATAAAAATTTTAAGTTTAAGCTGCAACGTACACTTTAGAAAACGACTACCCACAGTTTTAGATTATTTTGATTTTCAGTGATAGTGGTTATCTTAGAAAGGAGATATTGAGTACGAAAATTTCTTTATGTTCTCAGAAGTACTGATCACTTTTAAAGTGGGAAGTAGTCGTTGCACGAGGACTTGCAGTGTTACAGAAAAAGGTTTTAAAGCGAACACTGGAATTCTACGGAACACTATTTGAATTTTTGAAAAATTACAACAACTTAGTAATGGTAGGTTGATATTACAGGTAAATAAGGATTGGAGACAAACCTTTGCAATTTAATAATAGCAAGAGAATTATGTAAACTACGACCAGAGTCGCACCATTTTAGGCCATAAGCAATGCTAATAAAAGCATTCAATAGTGTTTGTTTTTAAAAACTCTAAATATCAGACACTAATCAAGGCGAATAAATTTCCGAGTGCCACTGCACACGCCACTGTGACATTTGAATACAACTTGGGAAATTTCGAAACGTCTTTTGCCTACTTTCTAACCTTCTATTTATTCAGAGTGGCGAATCGATGACAACGAATCCCTTAGGGATAGAGTAACAATGCAATCTCAGCAACCACAAAAGCAATTGAGGGCAAAAGAAGAGAAAAGATGTCCAGGGATTCAACCTCGTAATTGACGTTGCACTTTCCTCCCGGTGCAGCATTTCTCTTTTATTTGCCTGAGTCCTTTTTTTCCAGAAACTTAATCCCCAGCTTATAAATGCAATCAAGAAAACCAGCCGCGGTGTAAATGCCAGGGGATTGAGCAACCGAGGCAATACATCTCTCACTTACTGAACTTGATCCTGGCTTGTTGACAGGGGATAGCTAAAAACAGCAGCATTTCGTATATCATTACAGACTGCTGCATTGAACACGCTGTTATCGAATGTATCAAAATTGCATATCTTCGTTTTCTTCTCGGCAGTTATGGAAGGTTCTTATACTTTTAGAGATGAAGTTGAATTTTTGAAAGAACAATATAAAAGTAAGTTAGACTGGAATCTTAGTAGCAGAACTACTACCGTCTTTTTCCGAAAATAAGACACTGTCTTACTTTCTTTTTTGGTCCAAAATACGCTCTAGGGTTTATTTTCAGGGAAGGGCAAAAATAAAAGTATATTTATATGTTTTTATTTAATAATTATTTTACACAGAATACAGAAATTTAAATTTATTCAATTACAGTCATGTCATCTTCTTCTGGAACATCGTCATAAATAAAATTCTGAATTATATTCTGATTTTCTTCCAGATCCATTTCCTGTTAAATCATTGGTCACAATCTCTCATGTCTTGCGATATAGCTATCGTTAAATGAATACTTTTTGTCTAAGTAGCCTGTT
>KK120858.1:0-39229 GCA_000611955.2 Stegodyphus mimosarum
AACGCATCCGACAGGTCTACGAGCATATAGACCAATCTGCCCCAAGCGTCTGTACACGGTCTGAATTGAAATTGTCATACCAGTGGCCGAAGAGAGCCGACGAGACAGGTCTAAGGCTGTGCTCCGCCTGTTTCTTTTGGAGTAACTGCCAAATACCGGTCCTCGTCCGACGTTGTAACTCTGGGGCGACCTGTGCGGTAACGTCTACTCACATGACCATCATCCTTGGAATCGTTGTCAAAGCTTGGAGATAACACTAATGGCAATTCCAAGTTCGTCTGATACTTCCAGTTGGGTACGTCCACATTCCAGACCGCCGATCATTCTACCACGTAAAAAATCATCCAAATGCGTCCTTTGTGTCATAACTGTTCGGTTATTGCACTGAAATGCTTATAAAGCGCCTGCGAACGATTTTACGTCTTTACCTGTATTCCTTATATGTCACTCTCTTTTACACTCTCGTCATTGTGACGTACCATCGGTCTCATCTGGTTACTTCCTGAAATTTGCATATGGTTCTTGAAGATGTGTGTAGTGATTTTACAGGTGATATATTTAATTTCGAGTTCGATTTCCGCGTGACTCCGAATTATCCTTAATTTATGGACATGAGTGTATTTTCGCTTAAATGCGTTACACTTGTTAAACTGAAATCACATTGCGATGAATTTGCAGTTTGTCTTTAACGTTATAAATTTTAGCTTTTTTGAAATTTTAATTGAAAACTCATCGAAACTCAATCGAATCTGTAATCCGTGGTTTTCAGATTACAATGTGTTTTCGCTTTTGTTAAATGATAAAGAAATAAAGCAGCACTTTATTTAAACTTACGTGTAAATAGCCATTTCCAATTTCTTTGCATATATGTATTTGATGAACAAGCGAAGAGCAATAACGTTATAACTTCTCCCACGCTTCTGCATATGCCTTCGTGGTGCAACTGGAAGCATACTCGACGCGTATTCGAGAGGTCAAGGGTTCGAATTCTCTCGAGGGCACTGCAAATTTTTCATCTTTCCTGTTTCAAAAAAACCTAGACTCTACAAAGTTATCGGGATTTTTGGGTTAGCTGTGTAAGTTATAGTTCTAGGAAGTCGAAATTTTTAGGGTTTTCCGATTTATTTATGAGCGTTAACATAGACATTGTTGAGTTCTTTTGGCAAAATTGCTGTAGTCATTATCCAGACAACAAATACATGTGATGAATTTTTTCCATTTCATCCTTTTTACTTCATTGTACGAAGTAAAAAGGAAGTATTGTAATCGCGAAAGATTTCGGGTATCATATTTCAACGAAAATATCCGTTTTGACCGCTATCGAATGCAATTTAACGATGTTTTTGCCTGACATCTGTACGTAAGGATAGAATAAAGGAACTCAGCATTGAAATTTTGTATATAGTACTGCTATAACATGCACATGTGCACTTCCTATTTTGGCCGCACTAAAAGTATATAAATATGCGTATATATATATATATATATATCCACTCTGTTACTTGACTCGGTGATCTCATTCTTTATTCTTATATGTTTGTAAATTGTGCTTTTTTTTGCTTTAAAAATAATTGAATTACGTTGTTCTTATCTTCCGGTTAAAGTTTTTATGCCTTTAGTAAAGCTGCATGCAATATTTGTAGAATTATCAACAATTTAAAGTTGCTTAAGTGGGGCTGATCCTAATTATATTTACCATAGCAGCCATATTTGTTTACATTGGCAACAAATCCACTATTCTGTTGTTTCAAATGTACAGAAGCTAAGCTTCGCAACAACGAAGATAACGCCTTCTTTTATGATTGCGATTTAAATCATGCATAATCCATTTTGTAATTTATTCCAGGATATGAGTTTAAGATTTATTTCGTAATTTTTAATACAGATGTTTTGAAATTTTGTATTTTTGCCTAGTCGCGAAGTGAGAACTAAATTATTTGAATTAGAAACACTGAATAGTCTGTAAAAAAAAATTTTTTTTTCTATTAATTTCTTTTATACATCGTTTTAGATTTTTCATAGTATTTGAATAGAACATGTGGCAACGATTAGATATTTCTTCAGATGATATACATAATTTTTGTGCATTTTGCGTTATAAAATGAATGAGATGTAACGCTCTTCAGTGAACCTAGCGCCAGAGTGTCGCTGTGGTAAACAAATATACTGAATTTTAAAGAGTGCATTTATTCTATTGTGGTTTATGTGCTATCGAAGAAGTAGATTTAATTTTATCTAATAAGTTTAAATGAAATGCAAGAAAAATGCGTATAATTTAATATTCCGTACAAGGAAGTTATGTGGTGTGTATATCAGATTCCCCCCCCAGACAAGTTAAATATTTTATATTTCTGACAGGGAATTTTGAAAATGAAGCAAAATAATGCAATTAATTATTCTTGTGGTTGTTATTAATTATTATGCTGACTGTAACGTAACAAGATCATTTATTTACATTGCAGCAAACCCTGCTTTCATTTCTCGCACAACTACGAATAAAATAAGTCCAGATCCTCATCAAATAACATCACCCATATCATTCCACTTTTATTTTATCCATTTCCTTATCTGGTTTAGCTATACCCCATACATCACACATGAACATTTTCCTGCTTCAGTACAGCTCCTCTTTTTTAATACGAGTATGCATTCCAGACTTACGACCGGCAGAGAGCAAGAAGCTTGTTTTATCCCAACAAACGCACTTTTCCCATTACCTCATCATGGCAGTAAAAGTAAAATAGTGAGAATGGGGGGGGGGAGAAGAACATGAACAGAGTTGGATGAGAAGGATATAGCCTGACGATCACCTAGCCTAGAATGTGTCATTCATTTAGGCCATCGTATCCTTTTTTACTTTAGGCATTCCCAATTATATAAAGGCTGGTACTTTTCTCAGAACCAACTGTTTGGGAATTTGTGGTGACAAAGCTCAATTATCTGTCGAGTTAAAGAATTATTTGGCACTTCGCATTTGATGTCGACTTTTATTGAAAACGCCGTTTTGTTACATTACTGTTTATTAGAAGTTTTAAAAACGAAAAAAAAATGAAGGCCATTATATAACGCCTCAAATTAGAAAATTAAAGTATAAAATTCAGTTCAACACAATATGACAAAATATTTAAAAAGAGCATATCTTTAGAATTTCCAATTCAGTCTCGTGCGCTGGAGATAAAAATGTTTCCTCCCCCCGTACAGCGTTGCCATTGCTCGCTTTGAAATCGTTGAGTTTCTTAATCAAAAATTCGTTAGTTAAAATTTTATAAAATGTGAAATATATAGTAAAACAAATTCGGGCTTACAAATGTCCGTGTTCGAGTGGAGGACTGCGTTATTCAAAATTGAATGTCTCTAACTATCGCTGTTTTCTCACAGTGTGAGAAGCATGGGTACATTCATGCAGATTCTTCATTATTTAATTTCTTTAAATATAATGCAAGGCTGTAATATATGTTGGCAACAATTCTGGAAAGTAAAATGTCGTTTATAGTGAACTAACGCAAAATGCCGAAAATAAATTAATAGCCCTTTTGGAGAAATTGCCCATGTGGGCTAATAAATTAATTAAAATGAAAGGAAATGGCCTTCATGTTTTTATTAAATGTGTTTGATACGTCTTCCCAAAATACAGTTTTATATTGTATTGTATTTTGTTGTCATGTTTTGAACTTTAATATCAGCACGCTTGACGCGTATTCCAGAGGTCCGTGGTTCGAGTCCCGGCTAGGGCATTGCTCATTTCTTCAGCTTCCTGATATCGAAAATGAGTAATAAATCTACAAATGGCGCCCGAACTAAAGGCTGTGGATGATGATTCTCCACCACCGAGATTTGGCGATTGGGTCCCCTGATCCCCAGTCGCCCGCTAAAAAGAGGAGTATATAAGGTATTTCTCCCGCCTTTTTCGCATGCTTTCGTGGTTACGCTCGGCGCGTAATCGAGAGGTGCGTGGTTCGAGTCCCGGCGAGGGCATTGCTCATTTTTCATGTGACACTTACGCTTCATCGTGTGTTTGTTCTCTTCAACATTTTTAAACGTTGTTCGTTCTTATGTGCTTTTGTCAATCGTCCTGCCTTGGTGTTATAAAGCCTAGACCTCAGATAATTTAATCAACGATGAGAAACAGAGCCTCGTCAGTGCAAACGTATTTCTATATAATTACTGCCAGTTTAAGGGGGGGGAATGAATCTGTTTATGAGAAACCATTTTTGCTTAAAGAAAGACTAGCTGAAAACGTGTTAGTTAAAAATAAGGAAATTTGTTTTAAGTATTAAATTTAAACATAAATATATAAAGCTTATTTTTCTTGTTAAATGCTTTAAAGTGGCTTACAGAAATTACATTAAAACTAAAACCATATATATGTTTCGATATTCTTCCTTGGAGTACCAAAGTATCTTAAAGATTGAGTTCCAGGATTTACTCGATTATCTAAATTGATTGGGCATGGCGCTACTTTGTTCTTTTTTTTCTTTTCAAGTTGCGAATAATGCGGTACCTAACGGGCCATCGCTGTTTGTACTATCTTCACGTGTAGTGTCAATGTGTAGTGTCTGCACGGCATGGTGTCACTCTGAATAGGCGACGAGCCTAAAGCACTTCCCAGAGGTTGGTGGTAGGAGAAAGAGAGGTGGAAAACTCTCGGACTCATGCCCCCAGGATGCTCTCCTTCAAAATAGGGGGCAGAACGGAGCAAATTGTACTGTCATCTGTATGATGCTCAAGGCTATTGCCGCAATGAATTTCGTGGGCCTGTTCTGATGTTACTGCCAGACAAGTGAGATAAGTCAACAATATGTTACCAATGAAAGGTTGGGGAATTAAGTTCTTCTCCGCCAACAATGTGGTCTTTAGGACATTTAAACTTCTAAGAAGAGGACTAGGTCTCGGTATAACTGCTTTTTCAGGGTAGTCCTAAAAGATGTATATAGGGTTAAGATCAGGAGATTTGCTGGCTACAGCATTCACTTAGCGTCTTTATTTTTAAGGAATTCGCCAACGAGATTTTCTTCATGTAAATGAG
The DNA here is from genome assembly GCA_000611955.2 of Stegodyphus mimosarum. NCBI lineage: Eukaryota > Metazoa > Arthropoda > Arachnida > Araneae > Eresidae > Stegodyphus > Stegodyphus mimosarum. The sequence continues at coordinate 5,027 of KK120858.1, forward strand.
CATTATCGCTCATCAATATCTGAAACATCAACATCTGAAAAATGGGACATAACGTGCTAAGACCTCATTCCGATATTTCTGGCTAGTCACAGATGCGCCGTTGAAAACGTGTGGGGACTTATGTCCACCAATCATTATTCCTCCCATACCATAGCACTTGTTCAGGAATCTGAAACAATGACGTCTCATAATTTTCGAACGAAGATTTCGCGTTTCTGATTCCGTCCTGTTGTAAACAAATTAGTGATGTTCTGATATTCCTGCTTGTTCTTCTGTTATTAAAGAGATCCCAGTTTTGATATGAAAATAGTGAAACATATACCCTTGAATTTCTGGCATAAAAGGCTTTTTCATTAAGCCTTCAGTATACAGTTTGCTATAATGTACCAGTTCCAATGGCGGCTTCAAGATCTCAACTTAACTACTTGACAGTAAACTTTCTGCTTCAAAGGGCAGTTACTGATAGATGTTTTTGCGAAATGTCCAGCGGCTGCGCGGTGAGATAGCTACCTCGCAAAACTTCTCCAGTGGAGTGAAGAAGTCTGCCGGCTCAGCAGCGTGAGTCAACGGCGAGCTTAGGGTTGCCAGAAAGTGGCAGGGAAAAGAAGCGTTGCCAGATATGGCGCGAAATCACCTAACTGACGACATTTGGCGACAAAATGGCGATATATCATAGACAGAGCGAGAACATTCTATAACGCATTTTTAGCAGTTTACTCGGGAATATTCTCGAAGGTAGGTTAAAGCTATATATGCCCTGTCTGTAAGGGGAGAAAGCAGCGTCTTGAGTTCACGGATTAGCTTGAGAGCAATCCACCAAGTCGGCAGTTGTACTTCAGTGCTTCCTTGAAACTGTCTCCACCGTTACAGCCTGAAGACTGGGTTGCTGATTGTTTCAGCGCGTTTGTCGTAGTTTTCCGAGGAGTGTAAACGTGTCTTCGGAACTGTCCTGTGTAATAGTACTTACTGGCGAATAAACCGAGAATGTGCCTGTGGAATAGCTTTTCCTCTTACCCTGTGGAAATGGACATGCATAAAAACTTAAACAGCTGAGAAATTGGAAAAATGCGAACATTCTTAGGCACTCTTACCAAAAAGTCGTACCCTGTGGAAGAAAACCTGTTGTAGTCAATAGGGTTAAAAGATCACATAATCAGTTTTTTGTGGATAGGATATGTCTGCCAAGTAAAAATGAGTTCATATAAGTTGGCCCTTGAAATAGAACTCTATTTCAAGGATTAACTTTATTTATTGAACTTTAGTTTTCAGTTTTATTAATAAAATATTCTCCTAAAGGCTCTGTTGTGCCCTAAAACTCTCCCCAAATGCTCTCATAACTTAAAAAAGGCTTTAAAAGAGTAAAAATATTCAAAAAAAGTTGCGCATGTTATCAAAATCCGGACCTTGGTGATGACCTCGACAGCCGTAAATTGCCTGTTTGAAGGAATAAATTATGAACACCTTTTCTTCGGGTTGTAGAGTCATGATGTTATTTTGATGCCGGTGGCGTGAAAAAATATGAATGCCCTCGACGTACCAAACATCTCGAATACGCCAACCGGACCTCAGGCCTGGTGGTGAAGAATCATCAGCCACCACCTTTTAGTTCGGGCGCCACTGTAGAGTCATGAGATTATTTTGATGCTGGAGACGTGAAAAATATGTAGTGCCCTCACCGGAACTCGAACCTGGACCTCTCTAAATACACGCCGAGTGTGCTACCTTTACACCACGAAGGAATGCAGAAAGGAGGGAGAAAATACATGGTTTAGTATATATAAACAATAAATATTTCATACTTCAAAATGCCGTATAAAAATACTGCGTAGAGGAAGTTTCAAGTTTTATTGACAAAGAGAATATTAAACATAAATGAGTTTTGTGTTAAGACTTAAATCTATTTTCCAAGACATCTCATTCAGTAGAGGTTCGAAAGTGTGGAAGTATTCTAAAATGTGGAAGAGGGAACGTGGAATCCTGAACAATATCGACCTTTAGCATTTCGAGCAGAGGATACGTAACATGCACAAAGGAAATAAAATACCATATCGTCAGGAGATTGGATTATTAGTCAATTGTAACAGCCCGTGATATATTGCCGTAGAATTAATTGTTCCATAATCTGTAGATCGTGTAAATTAGATTCATCCTACAATAAACCTGGGGAATTCTCGCACAGGCGGGAATAAATTACCAACACAGAAGAAGGGTGAAAAATAACCCTTTATTTAATTCAAATGATTAGCAGAAAGGTATGATCTTTGTGCTTTACAATGTCGCCGTCAACTTGCGGTGAAATTGAAACCTACAATATAATTCAAAATCTAAGATAAAATAGTGCTGGACTAGCACTTTAAATTACGCCTAATAGGCTGATTATTCATAAAAACCTAACAAGCGTGACGATAATCCGAAATGGCCCAAGAGACTTACTAGCGTAACAGCGAGATAACAACGAAACGTGCTCTGGCTAGCGAAAACAAGCTCTAAATAAAGTCAAAGATTCACCAGTTTAAATATTCACTTCACTTAACTTCAAATTTACATCCTGGCGAGAAAATGCGAGGGGAAGTTATCAAACTTAAAATAAATTTGTTACGCAAAAGAAGGGCAACTCTGCAACTGTACTCCAACATTAAATATAAATAAATTCGATAACGCTTCTCCCGACCTATTTCTGCTATTATCCGAACACAGACTCATTCCTGACTGATATTTTAAGCCGCTAAAATTGAACATTTTTTAATAAACTGAAAATAAATTGCAGAATCAAATAAAATACGATTACTTTCGTCGGCTTTACTTTTTTATTCAGATTTATTTCGGAGATAAAGGAGCCGAAAATTCTGTTCATTGTTTTCCTTTCTTCGGGTCTAAAGATGAATACCTTTTTGAAATCATCATATGGAAAACAACTGGCCTACAAAAATAGTAATTCGTAAAGTATGGAGGAAGTACGCTTGTGATTTTTAAGCGCTTTTATCGCTCGCATCTATTTATGATTCATTTCCTGTACTCTGAACTGTTTATCTCCTGAATCGGCTTGCCGGAATTTACAGTCCTCTCATGTTTTTAGGTGAAACCAAGTGTTTTGATATCGTATTAATATAAACAAACCGAAGTTTGTATTGTTTGCGATTTTCTCTCGCATGCTGTGAAAAAATTTCCGTTATTACTATGCTATTATTTTCGTATTAAAGTTTTATGTTAAACATATCATGTTTAAATTAGATTTTCTTTGATCAGATTTAGTGGGTTTTTTTAGCCCAATGAGGCAATTTGCCCAAAAAGGCTATTAATTTTGTTTTGGCATTTTGCGTCGATTCACTATAAACGGCGAATCACTTTCAAATTGTTGCCACCAAATATTAGAGCCCTGAAAATATTTAAAGACATTAAATAATGAAGAATCTGCATAAATATATGTGTGTTTCTTGCATTGTGATACAATAACGGTACCTAGAGCCATCGAATTTTGAATAACGTACGTCTCCACCCGAATATGACCCTCTGGAAGCCCGATTTTGGAATTTGTTTTGTTATCTGTTTAATATTTTGTAAAGCATTTATGAGTTTTCGATTAAGAAATTGGACGATTTCAAAGTGAACATTGGCAACAGTGCACGAAAAAAAAGTTTTTATTTTCAGCTCGCGAGACTGTGTATGAGAAATTCTAAAGATATGCTGTTTTTAAATATTTTGTGGTATTGCTGTCGAATTGAATTTTATATTATTGCGAAGAACATGCTATTTAACAAATGAAGGTAACACACAAAACTTTAAAGAATGCCCCTTTGGGTGTAATATAAAATCAGAAAACTTTTATTTTTTTTTCCTCCGATAATTTTTTCTTCTTCTGGTTTTTCCTATTTTTTTTTTTACTAAATAGGATTCCATTATTATTCTGGAGTTTTGAGCTTTTTTTTTCTTGCTCTAGTTTTCTTTTTCCGTCTCTAAGAACTGATAAGCTTTTATTTCCCTGGCATTGACGCGGTACTAATAAAAAAATAATTATTTTTATTATATTAATATATTACGTTTTCACAACAGGACAGCAGTAAATAAAATATAAAAAGGAGAACTTGTGTAGTCATTAGGTTGTTTAAAAGCTTGAGATGGGAAAAATGAGCGATTTCCTCGTCGGGACTCGAACCACGGACCTCTCGAATACGCACCGAGCGTACTGACCACTACACCACGAAGGCGTGCGAAGAAGGCGGAAGAAATACCTTATAAACTTATTTATTGCAAATTACAAAGAATATAGTAATTAAATTTGAATATTGTCTATCTCTTCAATTATTTTATTGAACACCTTTAACACTTTACTCATATACTATTCATTGAATAATAGAATCATCTCTCAGTTAAAAGTAAAATGCATAATAAAGATATCCGTAATTACAATTTGGCCACCGAATTAATAATAGTTCGAGGTCGAAGGGCTTATAATATAATAAAAGTCTATAGCGTATTGTTTGTTATTGTTTTAAAATAACAAGCATGAGCTGTACATTCATTTCGTTTAAAAAAATAAAAATAGAGCACTATTTTAGAAAAATAAAGTGTTCAGAAGGAAAGAACGTTTTGCATACGGAGATATTTGATTGATTTACTGTAAACATTATAATATATTTTATCACATAAATCAAGAAAGGAAATAGTTAACTATAATACAGTAATTATTAATTTAAAATATATTTCCGAGAAACTGATCGAGAAAAAAATTGAAGTTTTCTAGAAAATCTTGTTTGTAGTGGGGACCATTTGGCGCCCCTCTGCGATCCGGGGCGTGATAGACCTTTTTGGCCTCCTCACCACACTAGTCTTCTTTTTTCCTATTCTGCTCGGTATATGGCCCTAAAAATGCTTTAATATTTTTAAGGCTATAGAGTCAGTACGCACTTCAGAGTAATGTATTACCGAAAGAAAGAAACGGAGTTGTTTAATCTCTCGAAAAGCACTGAAAATTTTTATTTGAAATCATTCATATACAAAGAATGAATTTTACCAATTATGGATATCACGTTCTTCGCACTTACGTCACGTAAACTTTAGTTCAACAGTGTAATCACAAAATATTTAAAAACAGCATATCTTTAGAATTTCCGACAGACAGTCCCGCAGGAAAATTATTTTATTCCGTACAGTGCTGCCACTGCTCGCTTTGAAATCGCTGAATTTTTTAATCAAAAATTCATTAAAAGCCCACGAAATATGAAATATAAAACTGGAAATTTAAAAATTCGGGCTTCCAGATGCACATGTTCCGGTGGAGGACAGCGCTATTCAAAACTTAATGGCTCTAGGTACCTTCGTTTTTTCACAATGCGAGGAACATACATGCAGATTCTTCATTATATAATTTCTTTGAAGATAATACAGAACGAATGCATTTGGTGGCAACAATACGAAAAGTGATACGGCGTTTATAGTGTAGATGAAGCAAAATCCCGTTTCCATTCATGCTAACGCCCTTTTGGGGTAATAATGACAATATGGAAATCGTTTTCGTTTATTGCTGATTATTCGTTATTCACGTTCCATATTTAAACTTTTCGAACTAAATATGCAGTCTTTAACAACATTGCAAACCAGCTGCGCTTACTTTTGGATGCTTTCAAATGGTAGTCAAGTTACTAATATTTCGTTAGGAAACAGGTTTTTTATTTCTGTAGTTAACTTTTTCATCGTGACTTCACTTTAAAAGGGAAAAAGCAATAATATAGGACGTTTCTGAAAGGAACAGGTAGTTTCCTTGCTTGAAAATCTATTTTTTACTGTAAGAAAATGTCAAAAATACATCGCTAATTTGGAAAAAATGAAAGCTTGTTTTTCAACATTCTACACGTGCATCTCCCGTAAGACGACGTACGTAAATGTAGGATCAGTTTTACATCCAGTATATTACAGCTGAGCATGTATAATGTATTACTACAACAAGTCTTTGACAGATTTATTATTAAGTGAAGGATAAAACGGGCACTAAAATGGTAATGCAGAGGCTGTTCCCGCACATTGTTTACAAGACTTCGCTTTGCTGGGGGGGCGGAATCTTCTGCTTGGATTTTTTTTAAACTGCAAATATATTTTTGAAAGTATAAAATATCATCTGCTACTCGGCAGTTTTGTTTTCACGCAAAATGTCGCATTTAAAAAAGAAATGGGTCGAAGCCTATGTTTGAGTTCTTTCCGAAGAAAAATAGTATTTGTATCTAGTTATCAAAAAACGTTGCGAAAGCCATAATTTTTCGATATCTAAAGCTACGATATGTAATGCTGTCAACAACAAAGGAGGAAAGCGTCAAAATTTAGCTTCAAGTGGGAAAAATTGTTCCAAATACGTACTCAAGGAAAAAAACCAATGTTTCGAATGTTGCAAAAGTAAGATCCTGTCAGGACTGAGTGTTCGGTGCATATTCTTGGAAAACATCTTCGTGAACTCCTTAAATCCTGATCTGGAACAGGGAGCTGAATGCAGCTATGTTCTGTGGTAGACTATTGTGATTAAGTGGTAGAAGAACTGCACTTGAAAGGGATTTAAAATCCTCTTTTATTAAATCACAATTATTTACAACCACTTCCCAAGTCGGGAGGGATACAGAAAATAGAGACCGCGTTTGGGTCTAAAATAAACAATCAAATAATATTTAAACTAAAGCTAAATAGAAATTAAATAGTCGTTGCTCGCAGAGCTATAACGCGAGGTTGGCCTCTAAACTAAATGGTGCGTAGTAAGATTTAACTAATACTGACGCACTTGGAATTATTTCAATAAGGAATCACGTAAAATATTGGCTCAGAGTATAATATAAATAATAAGCTATGGCTCAGAATTTAAATGCTAGCTAGTCAGACGAACGTCGAATAGAGTAACCGTGGTCTGAGACTAAAAGCTCTCTCACACTGAGAGGTTCCTACCTCTCGCTTAAATATAACTTGGCTCCACTTCAAATTAGCATAAAGCTGAAACGCGCGCTTATTCTAACGGGAAGTTGAAATGAGAACAGATAGAAAAGTTAAAACTTTGTTAGTTTAATTAAAACCTTACAATCCTTAATGTTGAAAGAAAATCCACCAAGTTAAAGAACAATTACAAAAATCTTTAAAATGCTCAGTGCCAACTGTAAACAAAGTGATGAATGCCGATTTGAATTCTAAAAAGGCGAAAAAACATAACATGCATCGCCTTTTTGTACAAATATATCGCCAAACGATGAACGCGTTGCAGAATTCTTTAAGGGAAACATTTAGCCTCATAAAAATGGAAAAATGTTGTCACAACAGATGAATCCTGGGTGTGTTTAAATGACTGCAATAAAAAGAGACCCATTTGTTATCATCAAAGAGGAGGGAAAAAAATCTTAAAATACGTTCAAGGAATCTAAATAAAAATTTTCTAAGGAATTTATGATTTGTTGTTGGTTTTTCATATAACAGCAAATTAAAAATAAAGAGAGCGGAGGAAAATGTTAAGATCAACTCCATATATTATCACAAATGTACTTTATTTTCAAATATGCAATACCTTCTCTTTACACACAGTGTGATCAATCAGTAAAACTGCATGAAGACAAAGCAGGCAGCCACACGTCAAAGTCTACAGTTCATTTCCTGGACAAAATGGAACAAGAAACGGATATTAAGACCATACTCTTCACTCATATACATACCAAATCTCCAATGTATTGTCTACAATGATCAATCACCAATGCATTGTTGCGCTTTCGGACTTTTAAAAGGCGGGTTTTGAACACGTCGACTTACAACCTCCTTAGACTTGGAAAGCGGTTTAGAGAGCAGTGGAATAAAATAACACTTCCGATGCTACAAAAGTATTTATTATTATTTTGAAAATTACGGTATATAAAGATGGTGAAGAATGAGGGTTATTGAACAGAACATTTAAAACATAAGAATTTCAGGTACAATATTTCTGTACTTATAATGAAAGTTGTCTAAAAAATGTGCGAACAGCTTCTCTATATTTTGTTAGGTGTTCGCCGAAAACATCGCGGAGAAAACAACGCAAGGCGAAAACGTCGTGGTACAAAACATCGTAGGAGAAAATAAAGGCAAAGAGAAAACATCGTGGTACAAAACATCGTCGTCGAAAATAAAGCGGTTCAAAAACATCGCAGTTTAAAAACATCGCAGTTCAAAAACATCGCTTTCGAAAATATCGTAATAAAAAATAACGTACCTACAAATCATGTCATGACGATAACATTAACATCGCAGACATGCATTTTTCAGGCTTTAATAATTGTGAACATTAATGATTGTTTAATAATTGTAAAAACTCGCGTATTGATTTGTGAGCGCAAGATAGAAAGAAGAATAATTTTCATTTTCATATTTTTTTGTTAACTAATAAATATTTGCTGAAAATGTAAAATGGAAACTTAAGCATAGAAAATTAACGCAACTTATGGCACTTAATTTTAAACTGACATAGTTGACTAACAAAGATCATTAATAAATTATTTTTATGAAGTTTTTTACTGGTAATTTTTCATGAAAAGTATAATCTAAAAAATAATACTGATAAGTAACTGCATCAACTTATCTATAAAAAATTGCTAAGTTAATTATGATATTATTTTCTTCACTTTTGTTAATCTGATACTCTTATAATGAAAATGATTTCTTGTTTTGTTTAAATTTCTTGTTTTTTAAAAATTTATTAGTCAATAAAAAATATGAAAGCAAAAATTATCCTTCTTTCCACCTTGCTCTGATAAATCATTATGCGAATATCCATTAACAATTATTAAAACCGGAAAAACGCATGTCTGCGATGTTACCGTCATGCGATGATTTGTAGGTACTTTATTTTTTACCACGATATTTTTGACGACGATGTTTTTAACCTGCGAAGTTTTTGAACCGCTTTATTTTCGACGACGATGTTTTAGAACTGCGATGTTTTCTCTTAGCTTTATTTTCTCCCACGATGTTTTGTACCATGACGTTTTCGCCTTGCGTTGTTTTCTCCGCGACGTTTTCGTATGCGATGTTTTCGGCTGTAACCTTTTGTTAATCTCGTCGGCAACCGCAAAAACTGAAATTGCCGGCACTAGCTGGCCATCGCCGATGCACGTGTCAATGCGATAACACGTGCAGCTTTAGAATAATAAATGTAAGGCGTTTCTTGTGCCACATATTGCGAACTACAATATATACTAATATAACTACAATATATATGCACTAGAAAGGCCGGCGGTCATACGAAATGACCGCTGTTCTGGGTATTTTAAATTGTAACTGAAATGATTTGTGCAAAGGTGTCTGCTAATTCAAACTGAATTACCCAGGGCAGACGGCGAGGACGGCCCTTTGCTTACTGCCCCACGCGGTTTCCCCCTTCTACTTGCTTAATTGCTTAAAGTAGTTCTCTCCTCTTCGGTGCTGTATTTTCTAGGAGGCATTCTTAACAGAAATTACGTTAAGACGTAGTTTTTATGTAAAACAGATGATTGCCAATACAAACAAATGTTCATCTTCCCCCTGACACGCTCAGTTTGCGTTCAGCGGAAAATTCAGTTTAAAATACTATGTCGGAATAAAATCGGCCAAAATTTTAAACTCATTAGGCGAAAGGATATTTATTATAAGAGTTTGGATAAACTTACTTGATGAGATGTACTACGTACAACTCGTTAATTGGTTTCGTCTCCCTTAATTTCTCGACGTTTGCAAGTTTCTAGGTAATTCATATGTCAATATAGTTAAATGCATAATAAGCAACAATTGTACGAATTAAAAATATTTAAATGTTCTTAACTACCATGATAATTTAATTAAAACAATCATAACTGCATGTACGGTATCAGTGTATATGGACTATTTGAATGCCGTGGCAACTACACCCCATTGGCTAGTACAGTTACACAAGCAACCAATAAACAGACACTTAAGCCGCATATAATAGATATTGCGAACTACCATCATATCACCTAACAACTTTTCCTTTCCTCAAACCGTGAAACAGAACTACATCTTCAGAATGTAGTTTCCTTTACATCAGCCTCCAGTTCTTTCCAATGAACATGAGAATAGATTTAAAAGAAAAAAAGAGAGTCTAAATGTCACCTAAAAAGCGTGATAAAATTTCCACTTCTGATTTTAAAGAAAACTGGACCGAATACACCCTTGAAGGGCAAAAGATTCTGTCGAATGTTGTGAAATTTATGAAATAACTATCATCTTCTCTTTTCAGTTTCCGTTACAGGACTCCTAACCCCGATACTGCCTATTCTTAGGTAATAATTTAGAGAAGTTCTGTCAGGTAATTTTGATTTCCGAAACAATAAATCTACAGTGGAACTGTACGCGGCAGAAAAACGAATTCTTTAGAACTGTCGGCGCGGAACAGAACAAAAAGGGAGACATTCAAGCACTTACCTCTCTGTCTCTCTCCTTTGTTTTCATTCTCCTGCGCTTTCTTTTCTTCTTTTCCTTTCTGGTCAGCTTTTTTATTTACATTTGGAACCCGCTACGACGAGCTTTGAAGAACCGAATGATTGGTTGTCTGCATCCGATCTGATAAGAAAGAAATGGGCCATCTCACAAAATTGTGTAAAAATTGATTAAAAATATAATTAAAATATTCTCGTCCCTCCCCCTCTCCCAAAAGTGAATTAAAACTCTTAATTTAAGAAAGCTCTTGTTAACGGTTAATTACAATTATTATTACGAGCAATTAATACATTTTCCCGTTACTTTTTAATTTCACCGTGTGTTAATTTTACGCAATGACTTGTTACTTAGCGTAGAATGAATGAGAATGGTCGAAACATGGCTTCCCGTGAATTTTTGGAACGAGGGACTTCTCTCGAAACTCAACTCCTCGCCGTTCCGGAGGAGATGATGTTACAAATAAACACACAGACACGCACAAATTTTAACTAGATAGTATAGACCAAGCATGGACAAACTGCGGCTCGCGATCTATTTGCTGCCTTTTGCTCTGTGAAATGCGATTACCTTTCAACAAACGGTACTTTAGTTTTTGGAATATAATTGGACTTTGAAATAAAAATCATGCGATGACACGCTTCTTTATTAATCGCTAATATAGTTTCCTACACTGTATAACAGAGAACCAAACAAAGAATCTTTGCCTCGGAAGAACACGTGGTCTCCCATTCAAAGTTCGAAAAGTTCAATCTTCAGAGACAATCCAGGGGGGGCGCCACTCCCCCGGTCGATGCAGAGGGGCAACCCAATGCAATTAATTCATTGATGGAGAATGACAAGCGACCTCACTAAGAGATCCACGGGACCGAAACTCAAACATCAACTACTAGTTACAACGCTTAAAGAACTGTGATCGGAGCACCCCTCCCTCACACAAGAATCAAAGAAATAACAACTCAGACAACGCCTTCCCTCTATCTACACCAACAGAGTGGAACCCATCTCCCCCAGAATTCGATATCCGACTATGTAGCGTCCCCACAACCAAACGTCACAGACACGACAGTACCAGAACGGTCCCTGCCAAGCCTGAAACTACCACCGAATAAACAATGGTTCTAGTCCTGTGAAGACTGATTATTTACCCAAAGAATCGAAGCTGTCTAGACACAAGTCCAGCCAGTGATATGTGGGAACCCCTGGTCTCCTCCCATAAATGGTCGGCTCCGGAAATCCCCTCAGTCGATCCCTAGGGATGTTTGTTCAGCGCCTTTAGCCTAGACAGCCGAGACCAGCATCGTTACCAGCGGGAGCCACGAGGATGCCGGCACTGAACTGAGGGAGAAGAAGCAAGTCTCCATCCCTCGGCGTCTGCATCCTTAGATCAAACACCGGTCTCCTACAGCCAGCGATCGGTTCCGGATATTTGTCCTTAGACACAGGCGCCCCCCGTCACACTGTACAACGATTCGATCTATTTCAAACTTCCCGCCGCAGATTTACCATCAGAGTAACAAACAGAATTGCAAAAAATTCCATTTCTGTCAATTGCTGATCAGAACAAGCCCACGAAATTCATCGTGACGAAGAATGGAAGACTGTGCTTGTCGTTGGTCAAAAGTCTTGAGTACTATATAGGTGACAGTACGACTTTCCTTTCCTAATTTTGATAGAGAGCACATGGGGGAGGGGAGACGGGTCTGAGGGTCTCTCACCCCTTTTTTCCTATTTGCCCTACCACGAACCTTTCGAGAGGACTTTCGGCTCGCCGCATGTTTAGAATTGCGCCATGCCGCAGAGACACTATGCATTTACAAACATCCATGCCTTCGTTGGGCTTCGAATCCTGGCCCTTCTGTACAAAAGTCAGGGTCGCTAGCCATTATCCCAGTTGTCAGTTGCTATCACGGGTATATTACTTTCGAGGCAGATAACGGTCATCGGAATAGCACAAAATATACTGATGCGAGTTAATTTAAAACTAATCCTCTCTAACTTATTTTTTCTCAGACAGATTCTGCTTACATTCCTTCTGTGCGTTCCTCTTTCTTCAGAACATTAGTTATCCAACGCGTTGAAAGATTTACTATTCTTTGTAGAATACTACATTTGTTGAGACCTTGAATGACCTTGGGTAACTGAAGAAACCTCTTTCAAGGAAGAAAATCTTTACTTATGCAGGCTTCTTTCAATTTGGGTTAAACCTTGTAAGTTTGTAGGACCCTCTGGTTTTTCTTGTAATGTAACAGCTGAAATGCGTGTAGATATCACACAGGAGAAGGGTAAAAAGATCCCTTTATTAACTCTTTTAAAATTCACAATGCATCGACTCAACACTAACACACTACGCCTCACTCGGGCGGTAACTCAAATAACAAGAACTAAACTAAAAATGGGAAGATATTAACAATTAGTAGAGTTACGCTACGGGGCTCAAAATATCCTGTTTTCTAACACGACGTCGAATCTCTAATGGCAGAAAAGTAATAGCTGTTACGCTACGTTAACCTCCAATAAACCTGCAACTCTAGACATTTAAGCCTTAGTGGTTCTCTTTCACTCCTTTAGCCATTGCTTTACCTGCATTGTTAATTATTTCTTACCGAAGATTTGGAGGTTATTGCTTTAATTAGCAAAGGTACTCCGTAAGCCCTCGCCTTGGTCCTGCAATAAATGCCAAGCAGAAGTTCACGCTACAAAAGTACAGTATTCGCCCACACTCTCTAACTGCCCTTTTAAAACTCGGTTTTTGAAACCTTTTTTCCTCAAAGTAGAATTTGCATTATTTCGCGCGCGTTATCAAATTTAAATATTCTGGCATTGACAATTAGGCGAAATGAAGGCTTATGGGAAAGTAAGCATAAAATTAAACTAAATTGGTTATTTAAAATAAATATAAATCCCTACAAGGTATATCCTAATTTTATAACAGTTACTTTACGTTTACATCACTTTTCTACCTCTTCTAGCTTCAGCTTAGAATTCTTTACCAGAATGAGTTTTTAGAATCGCGTTACGTGCAAATGAGAAGTAGCGTAGTATTTCAATCAAAGTTCTACTGACTTCGAGAGAGAGAGTTAGGATTTCTGACTAGCGCGCGTTTGCCTTTTGACTACGTCTCTCTAACTGTTACTACGCTCGGACGTATTACTTGCCTTTTGATAGTTTAGCTGGCTAATTTAATATTACGGGCTAACTCGTTTAGAATTTGTGTTAGCTTCGGCTAAATCTCTTTAGTCAGTCATTAGTTAGTTCTTATTTCTTACGTTTGTGAGTTTAAGCCCGAGTGGAGGGTTTGCTGTACACCCTGAGAAAGGGGCCATCTGGGAATCTTTATTTTGAGCAGTAAAGGATAATTAACCCTTCTTGCGTTTACGTTTCTGTTCTTGAACTTAAGCGATTATTCGCTTAGTAGTTCACGACATTCCACAACACTTAGTTAATAGAATACAAGTGAGGAACATTACAACCTTCCCGTTCTTATTTGGTTAGGAGACTTGCCCAATTTTCTCACGTGCAGGTGTTCTTCAAAATTAATTTCGAATTCCCAAGCAAGTTAGATAATTTCTATGCCATTTATTCACATATTTCGCAGCCCCTAGCAGCAATATGCTGCATGAACACATTTCTCTCACAGAACTTTACCTTCCGTAATAATTCCTTGGTAATTCTAGGGAGCGATCGTAATTTATTTCATCAATGTTTGAGCATGCTGAAATTTTTGGACCCTTGGAGAGAGCCACTGCTCTGACAGCAATTTCAACTACGGTAGGAGTTTACAATTCACGTTTAGCCAATTGCTAAGGTATTTCTCATGCCTTCGTGGTGTAATGGTCAAGAACGCTCGGCGCGTATTCGAAAGGTCTGTGGTTCGAGTCCCGGCGATAGCACTGCTCATTTCTTCAGCTTCCTGCTTTAAAAAATCCTAATGTCTTTACAAGTTTTTATAAAACAGAATAGTATTGGATAATTAATATATTACTTATGTACTACCTCATCAGGGCCGATCCTAGCGGGGAACAAGGTGGGGCGGCGAAATGATTATCAAAATGGGTGGCCTACGGCTCAGGATAGGCACTTTGCATCACGGTAATGATGTAGCACAGCCAAAGTCTTGACAGGGGCTCTTTAATAATCATACGTCACAAATACCCATCTTCCGAAGTAACTTTATAAATTCTGCTACAAATTTTATTATTCCAAAGACATATTTTAGCTGGGGCTTAGCGACAATAGAATGCTCCATCAGTTGAGTACAAATTCTGATAGTCGTGTAACAGGTGGTGGTAAATTAAGTACATTAATGATGTGGTTAATCATGATAATAATTATTAATGTACTACATCATGGTAATGATGTACGGAATGGTATTAAATCCTTTTCAGTATAGTTTTCAATATGAACCGCAGTGTTCTATTAGCCGCTTTTCGTGCTTCGCATTATCTTGTAGAGACATTAGGTATTTTTTAAAAGCAGGAAGTGTGAAAAATGAGTAATGCCCTTCCCACGGATACGCGCCGAGTGTGCTGACCACTACACCACGGAGGCATGCTAAGAAGGCGGGAGAAATACCTTATAATCTTCTTGTTTGTTTCGAGCTTCTCGAATTTGTACGCGTTATAATTCCTTTCAGGCGTGCTATATCGTTTGTTTTCGCCCTTCAAAGAATGCGAAACGCATCGTCCACGCAAGCATTGTCGTCGGAGGAATCTAAAACTTATGCAAACGCGGCGGTGCTCGGGAAGGGCGAAACCTTCACGAGCGACCGGTTTCGCGCGATTTTCTCTTTTGTCGATCGCGTTCTGCGGACACAATGGAATGGGGTTTGTGGCACAAGCATGCCGCGTTCTCGCCAACATTCGCATCGCAAGCATTTGAATAAAAGCTCAAACCGTGGTTATTTGCCTATTTCTTTGAATATCAAATTTGTAAAAAGAAGACGAATTTTCATTAACATCATACCTAGCGTTTTCTTAAAAGATTCTCAAGTAAAATTACAAAATGCAGTCTGCAGTCTGCGCATGATCAACATTCCGAAACTGATTATGTATGAAAAACAAGTCACCAAAACAAGCTGCTAATGATGGTCATTTAGAGAATTTATCTGTAATAACGAAGGGAGGGTAATGTTAGCGACTAAACTTCCCTGTAGCTTTATAAGGTATTTCTTCCGCTTTCTTCGCATGCCTTCGTGGTGTAGTGGTCTGCATGCTCGACGCGTAACCTAGAGGTCCGTGGTTCAATTCCCGGCGAAGGCGTTGTCCACTTTTCAATCTCTCTTGCTTAAAAAATATTCTAATGACTCTACTACTGGCGCCCGAACTGAAAAGGTGGTGGATGATGATTCTCCACCACCGCGATTTGGCGATTGGGTCCCCAAAACCCCAATCGCCCTTTAAAAGGGGGAGTATATAAGGTATTTCTTCCGCCTTCTTCGCATGCCTTTCTTGGTGTAGTGGTCTGCATGCTCGTCGGGTAACCGAGAGGTCCGAGGTTCGATTCCCGGCGAAGGCGTTGCTCATTTTTTCATGTCTGATGCTTTAAAATAACCTAATGTCTCTACAGCTTAACCAATAAAAATGTGATCCATTACTAAATTGAATCGCTAAATTTTATAACGTTCTATATTGCTTCGTCGAAAACTGATCTTGTCCCCGTACTGTCTTTTTCCATATATGTAAGATTAAAAAAAAAAGGTAAATCAAAATAATTTAAATTAGCAATAGCTCCTTAATGGTTCATTTTAATTTAGGTACTTCCCCTCTCTGTTCTAAAAATGGTAATAATCGTTTTGGGACTGCGTCATTTATAGATTAAATCTATCGTATGAATTTTTACATAACGATGATAACATAGCTAATTTCAGGAAAAGAATACATATATTGGCTGGGAAGTCCTATTTTTGTGAAAAATATTTCTGGAAAGAGAAAGAAGAAAATTTACTAGTATGATAGGAACTTTGATCAGGATGAACAGTAAGACTACAAAGAATTTTATCGCGATGTATACCTGACTCATGAGTAAACAACTATTGATGATGGCTGAATATGTTTCAAACGCAAAATTGCGATATTGCTGTTGAACTGAATTTTATGGTTTAGGTGCGAAGAACATGACATTTAATAAATAAAGGTAATACACAAAACGTTAAAATTGGACGTTGGACGTAATTCAAAATCTCAAACCTTTCTGTGTGTTAAACTTAACCACAAAACGCGTTAGTTAAAATAAAATGTGTCAAAATTAAAATGAGTTAGCTAAAATTTGTCGTGATTTCGTCTGAAGCAAAATAGTTTGAAGAAATGTAAAAGACACATAGAGACATGATTTAACGTCGCAACGAAGCTTTCACAAAAAATAAAGACATTATCTATTGTTTGCAAGACACGTTATATGTTTCTTGTCAAATTACATCTCAAATGCGTGTCGACCGTTAAATCGGCGCTCGCGATCGGATTGTGAACTTAGAGCTTAAATGCATTTTGTCCGCCGATTTTCAGATCTTAGAAGGCGATCTCTTCCTGACATGATTTTCATTTCCCATATGCCAGGCACGAGCCGTTTGATATCGATCTGAAAACTTGACGTGAAGTTAATCTTTATATTATCCGAATCCTTCAGTTTCTCCTTGTTAAAATAAAACTTTTTACTGAGCTTCGTTTTCATTTTATTACCTAAGAAGTTGCAATTGCTTTTTGAGTTTGCTTTTTGAAATTCGTGACGATTTAAAAGATTCTACTGCATTCTTCTCCTATACTGTTACTTAAATGGTTTTTAGCTTAGATTACACCAACCTGATGGTCTCCAAAAGTAGATTACTTTAGCACGCGATGTGTTATGTATGATTAGCTTTATGAATGCTGATCTACATTATAGTATATGCTAGCTGTATTTAGGTACCACATGTAGATTATTACAGTGTGTATGCAATATGTATTATCCAGACGACCACGAAAGTTGGCTACCCTAGAACCTTGAAAGTTGGCGACCCTAGAACCTTGAAAGTTGGCGAGAGATAATTTCAAAGTCGCGCCAATTGTTTTAGCGAAATTCTGAAGAAACTGGCTAAGTCAGTATTTGATCATCTTCGTTTTTGTGCTTCGTCAGTTTTTACTATTTTATTAGGACCTCCGATTTTACAGAAAGCTCCATTTATAACGGTATGTTATAAATGGAGTGTATCCAACTTCCCAGTGTATTACTGTTTGGTCCGCCTTGTCGTATTTATTTATACACACTTTTCGTTTCCTTGTACAGTAAAGGAAGTTTTGTTGTAAGGATCTTAAGTTTGACTAACGTTTATTTTATTTTAAAACTTTACTATCATCTCTTATTTTCCACTTCCAGCCAGAATGAACGCGTGAATATGTTTATACATATTGTACTTGCTAACGCTTAAGTATTTAAGTTGAGGCTTTTTGCCGAGAGCAGAGTAGAAAAGGAGAGAGTGAGCAGTCTTGCCACGAGACTTCACACGAGCTTGCCATCAGTTACTGTCCGCCTTTAAGGCCAGAGGTTTTAGTCCTCTCGAAAGCTAAAGACGTGCTGTAGTTTTTCGCATTTGCGTACTACATACGTAATACGAGACTTAGCGTTAGTCATCTGTGTAAAATATTAAAAGTTAGCTCTTATTTAAATTTTAGTTAGTAGTCTTATATGTTTACGTTCAGACCACAAGTGGTTGGTCTTTGTATCCCGAAGCGCGGGAGCGCCTGTGATATCGTGGAAAATAAAGGATAATTTTAACCCTTCTCATCTTGTCGTCTTTGCTACACTCCATAGGACATATTTTGCAGTCAAACTCACTGTCTAGTCAGGACACGTCATGTTAGCCAAGCAGATAAAAAGAAATACAAGTCCTGATATTGTAATCGCGAAACATTTTAAAGAAAATATCCATTTTAATCGTTCTCGAATCCATTTGAAAGATGTTGCCTGACACCTCTACGTATGGACAGAACAAAGGACTCTTGTTTTCCAAAACGGATTGTAAAGTGTGTTCAGAATAGAGAGTTTTTCGTGTCTTCTGTACGTTCTTTCGTATGTTTGTATCCCGCATAACTCAAAAACGAATAGCCGTAGAATGATGAAATTTTGTATATGTGACTGCTATAACATGTCACTCCCTTTCTCGTTGCAATCGGCCGAACTAAACGCGTTTTTTATTCTCATGGGTCGGTAAATTATGCATTTTTTTGCTTCAAAAGTAGTGGAATTATGTTATTCTTATGTTCCTGTTGATTATTCTAAGGGTCTGATAAGGTTTCTCTACGCTCTCGCTAACCTCTCAGTCTACCAGTCTGCTGTACACTCCCTCCTACTAATCCATTTTTTTTTGTCTTTTCAGCTTTATTATTAAGCATAATTTTCTTCGCACTTACGCCATACACATGTATTTTTTTAGTCTTTTCTCAGTTTATCATATCAATTTACAGTTTTCTTAGTAAGAAGGCATGCAAAACGTTTTTTATTATTAACATTTTGTGTGTTAAATTTATTAATTAAATATCATGTTCTTCGCACTTACGCCACATAAAATTCAGTCGAATAACAAAATCACAAACTATTTAAAACAGCGTATCTTTAGAATATCCGACAGGCATTCCCGCGCGCCGGACATAGCAATGTTTTAATCCGTACAGTGTCGCCACTGCTAGCTTTCAAATCGTTGAATTTGTTGAAAATCCATTAAAATTTTACAAAATATGAAATATAAAATTCGAAAATCAAAAGTCGGGCTTCCGGGTGCCCATATTCATGTGGAGAATTACATTATTCAACATGGGATGGCCCTAGGCACCGTCGTTTTTTACAGAGCCAGAAATATTCGTGCAGATTCTTTATTATTTAATTTCTTTCAAAGCAAAAGACGGCGATAAGGGCAACAGTTTGAAAGCTCAGACATTCAAATCCCGTTTCGAGACGACTAATAGTCCATAATACTAATACACTAATATACTAATCGGCTAACAAATGTTTTTAGTGATTTGTTGCTTACGTATAAACAAGAACATGACTTCGATTACTAAACGTTCGGCTGCAGTTGCAATGTATACTCCTCACGGGGAAAAATTTCGAAGAATTTTAAGTTACACGTCAATGCTGAAGAGTGATCCGCATGGACGAGCAGAAGTGCGCTTCTAGCGTTAGTAATGTAGCGTTCGTCAACACCGATGATACTCGTTTAATCTATATCAATGCAAATTATAGCCTTGTTTTCCCAAATATTAGGGTGGTGCAAGAGCTGGGTGAATTCCAGATTTTGTTAGCGGCATTTTGTTCCGTTTCGATACATTATTATCGAATCATAACCGTCAAAAGCCAAAAATTGCTTTTCACGTTACATAAGCACTTACGGAAAAGAATGCGGCTGCTTTTATGATGCCGCTTAGTCAGGACATCCGCGTCTTACTTCTTCGGTATTTTTACCTCAGAAATCTGTAAATGTTGCATCATTTTGTGGTATTGTAAATTAATCTCCTCTTTTCTCCGACCCTTAAATCTATTTGAAGACAGTCAGTTATTCACCGCATTGATAACTCCTGAAAGTATAGTAATTTTCCTTTCTTTCCTCCCCAATTTCTGAAAATTTTTTCCATATATAAGATTGCAATGGATTGTGTGATTCTTTTTTTTTTTAATTCGAGCGATTAGCTAATTTCCTGGGCTAAAAAGTGCTCGGCGTATTTAAGGACTTCTTTTTAATTGTTTGTAGAGACATTAGGTATTTTTGAAAGATATGAAAAATGAGCAATGCCCTCGCCGGGACTCGAACCACGGACCTCTCGAACACGCACCGAACATGCTGACCCCTACTCCACGGAGACATGCCAAGAAGGCCGAAGAAATGTCTTATATACCCCCTTTTTATAGGGCGACTGAGGATTAAGAGACCCAGTCGCCACACCTTGGTGGTGAATAATTATCATCCACCACCTTTTTAGTTCGGGCGCCACTGTAGAGACATTAGGTATTTTTGAAAGCAGGAGAGGTGAAAAATGAGCAATGCCCTCGCCGGGACTCGAACCACGGACCTCCCGAATACGCGCCGAGCGTGCTGACCGCTACACCACGAAGGCATGCCAAGAAGACGGGAGAAAAACCTTACATGTTGATTAATCGATTACGTCAAACTGCAGGACTGCTCTCTGTGTTATGAAGTGTGACTATGTAAAAAACTTACTTCTGTTCTCGTTGTCCTGGCATAACCATAAGTACTCCACACAGGTAGTCTCTTCGCCAGAATTCGAACCTTGGTGGAACTACCAATGTTCCATTCTGTCTCTGGTGAGGCTGATAAGATGGAAATGCTATGATAATATGAGGCTGATTTCTAGTTTCTTTTATTTGAACTAATATAAATGTTCAAAAATGCTTCTTAGAGAGTTTTTTTTTTTTTTTAATTTTTCGTTTTCTCATTTTTCAAAACACGATAATTTCGCACATGTCGTAAAATAAAATTGATATTTCTTCCTTTTATTCAGAAATAATAAATTAATCCTTAAAATAAATACATATATTAATACGTCAGTCAGTCAGTCAGTCAGTGATTTTATAGCCGAATTATTGCAAATAATGCAACTTTACCGGCTCAATGACAAAATTTGCCTAAAAAGGCCACAAGACGTTAAAAGTACAGACAAATAAAAAATAAAAGAGCAAAGGTCAAAAGGGAAGCCACAAGTGGCAAATACAAGACGACTGAAAAGATATACAATGCATAATAAATATAAAATATACAAGTTTAAATACGATACAGTATCATGTGTTACAAAACAGTTAATGTAAATTGAAAAGTATAAGTAAGGTAGGCACCAAACATGTACAGGATATTAAACATTGTGTGAACGGAAACCAGTCATGAATTTTTATTACGTGGGGAAGTTAGCACTCCGCGTGAGGAATGCTGCAAGTGCACGAAGGTCAACGTCCTCTTCAAAATCTTTCATTAATAAGACATTTATTTTTATATTTCTTTAGTGGCTTTTATCTAATTTGCTTTTTAATTTCTATTTCTTTTATTCTTATTAGCTTTTTAATTTATTCTTATTTTAAATATTGTTCCTGAATGGAAGTTTGGAAATTTATTATCTATCTTCGCGTCGGGGAATTTGTTTCACATTTCTGAATTAACTTAAGACCTAAATTCAAACACTTTATAAAACTGATTAGCAAATTTAAAACTGGAATATAGTTTGTGTTCAGAAATCCGAAAAAATCGAAACGCGATCCTTTTGAGTACAGGCAGTAGTTACTATTCTACTAAGAATATTAAACACAACGCAATGCAAAACGCATCTAAAGAGCGAAGCTCGCGCAGAGATAATCTCAATTATCCGGAGTTGACTCTGAACTAACACCTGAGAAACTAATCCTCCCTGAGGGCTTATATGGCTTACTCCGGACCGCCGAGAAATCTCTAGTGCCTTCCACTTCTCTAAATTACTTGAAAACATATGAGGGCCAGATACGGTTACAGTTACATATAATTACGTTTATTCAATCATAATGCCAAATACAGTTATACAGGGATCGGACCAAAATATCGCCAAATGGCCGCTGAGTTTGGGAACAAAAGTAATCACTAGAACCGTCGCCAGCATGGCGATAACTCGCCAATTTAGCCAGATAGGCATCTTCTCAGTGTTAAATAGACTCGCGTCCTGTGATTTATTTTTCAGGTAAAGCATCGTTTATTTCAAACATCTGATGTTGCATTACGCAAAAAATACTACTGATTCACATAAAATTTCACTAACATTTTTTGCATATATACAAAGTCGGTAACAATAATTAAAACGTGTGTAAATAACACGAGTTTTTAAAATACTATCTGCCTGCTAAAATGCAAATTTACCAACATATAAGAACAAAAAAAAAAGTGAGCTCACCGATTCCAACGAAAAAAGCAGATGCACAACTACATGTTATAGCAGTTCCAGTACAAAATTTCAGCGTTCTACGTGTACTCGTTTTTGAGTTACGCGAGATACATACATAGGTACATACAGACGTCACGAGGAAAATGTCTCCTAAATCCATTTTAAATCTGTTTTCAAATCTGGACATAAAAAAAAGAGTTCTTTATTCTGTTCTTACAAAGTTAGTTGCCATAAAAAAAAAAAAATTCACATGGATTCGAGAGCGGTTAAAATAGATATTTTCGTGGAAATACGATACCCGAAATTTTTCGCAAATTCGAAATTTTCCTTTACTTCATACAAGGAAGTAAAAAAAAAATAAATAAAATAAAAAAGAAATAAAATCTGAAAGGTTTCAGATTTTAAATTACGTCCAAGGGGGCGTTTTTTAAATATTTTTTGTATGTTACTTTTATTTATTGAATATCATGTTCTTCGCATTTAAACCATAAAATTCAGTTAAAGAACAATATCGCAAAATACTTTTAAACTGAGCCTATCTTTAGAATTTCCTACACACAGTCTCACGAGCTGCAGATAAAAATGTTTTTTTTTTCTGTACAACGTTGCCATTTCCCGGTTTGAAATCTTTGAGTTTTTTCATAAAAAATTCGTTTAAGTTTTACAAAATATGAAATCGTCAATAAAACAAATTCCAAGTTTCAAATTTGGGCTTCCGGATGCCCATTTCGCAGCAGGATGACTGCATTCAAAATTCGATGGCTTTAGGTACCGTCGTTTTATCACAATGCGAGAAACATACATACATTTATGCACATTCTTCATTATTTAATTTCTTTAAATATAATACAGGGCTGCAAAACTTTGTGGCAACAGTTTGAAAAGTGATACAGACTTTTAATGTTTCCGACGCAAAACGAAAACAATAGTCCTTCAGGGACAAAAAGCCCCTTTGGACTAAAAAAAAAAAAAAAAAAAAAATTAACAGATGAGTAAGAAAATTCTTCTGTAATATTTTAGGTTGTTTACCTTCTGGAGGAATTTGCTGGTGTAAAAATACTTCCTTCACCAACAAGATGTCGAATAATTGAACGCTTATAGACAGTAATCATCGATGTCGTGGAAACGCCCAGCCAAGCGTTTCACGTCTACTCCATTTCTCTAGCTGTCACTTTCGCATAATTCTCTCAATGGTATATGAATGGTTTCATCGCTCAATTTGTTTTATTTGTGGTTTGAATGAAAATTTAACGCTGACGTATTTGAATGGGGAACTTGACCGCTGACACAGCTTTTTTTTGTAACAGGCGACAGAGAAACGAGGAAATGATTTATCCCATTACATTCGCTTCATGTTTTGGCCTCTGCAAAATAGCATTTGGATAGGACTGATTAATATTTTAATTTCCTTTCATCCAGTTTTCCTTATATGCTGGAAATAATAAGGCAGAATATTCGAAATCGTAATATTTTTAGCTATATTTCATTTTTATAACTGTTTGTTTTTTTCGTCAAGGTCTGCCGAATTTTTACAGTGGAAAGAAATTTTTCAGTGAATGACACATAGATTTGTTAATAAACAGAAGTTTGAGATAACTCAATTAGTAATGCAGATACCATAAATAAATCGTTACTAGCAGGCTGCAGCCAAAACAAAATTTATAAGTTCTGTATGAAAACATTTCAATATGAATGAAATCGGTTCATTCTTTCCAAGCAACAGTCAAATCGTAAATAATTTTTTACTGCCAAACCAGGAAACAAAAACTTTTGACACTTCAGGTTGATACGTATGACGTCATGAATTAAATTTAATGTAATGTAACAACATTTTCTCAATATCAATAAAGGAATTAACGTGGCAATAACATATCGCGTCAATTATTCTAACCTGAAACAAAAAAGTTGCTAACAGAATTAACAAAAAGTTACAAAAACAAACTAACAAATTTTCGACATACAATTATAAGGTTTTCTCCCGCCTTCCTAGCATGCCTTCGTAGTGTACTGGTCTGCATACTCGACGCGTAACCGAGAGGTCCGTGGTTCGATTCCCGGCGAAGGCGTTGCTCATTTTTCACCTCTCCTGCTTTGTAATAACCTAATGCCTCTACTCTCGCGCCCGAACTAAAAAGGTGGTGGATGATGATTCTCCACCACCGCGATTTGGCGATTGGGTCCCCAAAACGCCAGTCGCCCTTTAAAAGGGGGAGTATATAAGGTATTTCTCCCGCCTTCGGGGTGTAGTGGTCTGCATGCTCGACGCGTAACCGAGAGGTCCGTGGTTCGATTCCCGGCGAAGGCGTTGCTCATTTTTCATGTCTGATGCTTCCAAAAATACCTAATGTCTCTACAACTGGCGCCTAAACTAAAAAAGGTGGTGGATGATGATTCTCCACCACCAGGAGTTGGCGATTATGTCCCCAAAACCCCAGTCACCCTTTGAAAGGAGGATTATGTAAGGTATTTCTCCCGCTTTCTTCGCATGCCTTCGTGGTGTAGTGGTCTGTATGCTCGACGCGTAATCGAGAGGTCCGTGGTTCTATTCCTGGAGAAGGCGTTGCTTATTTTTCACCTCTCCTGCTTCGTAATAATTTAATGTCTCTATACAATGACGTCATATGCAATCGCGTGCTTTCTTCAACCTCAGAATATGACCTTATATAATGATAATACCTTTAATGTTTGGCAATGCTATTTTTATTTCATATTTTGCAAAACTTATTTTTTTATTTACAAACTCTACGATATGTAAGCGAGCAGTGGCAACACTTTTCGAAATAAAGCAGATTTTTAACTTAAGCGAGCGAGACTGTTGCCATTCGGAAAAATGAGGGCGAAAATTAGCGTTTTCGGAGTTTCTAATTAATATCTCGGCTGATTAAGGTCGTAGGAAGCTGAGGAATGGTCGAAATGGCTCCCGACGAATTTTTTAAATCCAGGAGTAGCTGTCTGGAAACTCAACTGCCCGCCGTTCAGGAGCAAGTAATACCACAAACAACGAAAGAAACAAACAAACAAACGTACAAAGAAAGAGCCGCACAGATTTTAATCGTATAAATAATCAAAAACAAAGTCAGCTCGATCATCGTCAACCACTTCGTCGTTAGTGAGTAAATCCGGCATTCAGAGGCCTGCAAGAAGGAGACACTACAAGAAGAACAAAGAGTGATCACGTCGAGTGATTAGATGCTGACTGAGTCTTTTACAGTAAAGATGAGGATATTCTATAAATATTTTGAATTTTATGAATCGTCAATCAGTCAATTGCGTTTTACGTTGTGATTCGCTAAATTATCTCTGAAATGTTTTTTCTCATATGGTTAGAGATTCTAACAGATAGCAGTTAACTGTTTGTTAATAAATGATTTCCTATTTCGCATAATAGAATTAATTCTATTAGATTGTAGAGTCATTAGGTTATTATGAAGCAAGAGAGCATGAAAAACGAGCAATGCCTTCGCCAGAAGTCGAAGCTGGACCTTTCGATTACGCGCCGAGTGTGCTAGCGTTGCACCACGAAGGCATGCAAAAAGGAAGAAGAAAATACCTTACATACTGCCCCCTTAAAAGGCGACTGGAAATTAGGGGACCCAGTCGTCAAACGCTGGTGGTGAAGAATCATCATCCACACTGCCCTTTTTAGTTCGGGTGCCACTGTAGTGTCATTAGGTTTTTTTTTTTTAAGCAGGAGACGTAAAAATGCTCAGTGCTCTCGGGAGCCTCGAACCTGGACCTCTCGAATACGCGCCGAGTGTGCTACGGTTACACCGCGAAAGCATGCAGAAAGGAGGGAGTAAACGCTTTCTAAAATAAAAATACAAATGCCAACTAATAAGTATTAATAGGCATTAGGCGAAACTCTGATTAATGAACTTCCACTTACGTAGAGCGGCGAAAAGAAAATTTTGGTCATTACCCGTCAGCAAAAATAAAAACGATTGCCATGTCACCGGTAGTTAAAGTGCTACAATTTTCTTATTTTAAAATTTTTAGTTAGTTTTCCACACATTTGGTATACTTTGCAGCAGGCTATTCTTCTGTCGTTACTAACATTGCAAATTTTGTCTTGAAATTGAACCAATAAAAATTTTACTTCTTTGTATTGATCACTGAAATAATCACGGGGTACTGTACTATCAAAAGCGAGCGAAATATTAAAATTTTTATATTGCCGAATGCCCTGAAAGAAACCACACAATTTATGGAATGCTTTAAAATAATGGAAGCAAGTATCAAATATTGTGTGATAGACTAAAGAATACTAGATGCAATGATGATACTAGAACATAATTAAATTTAGATACGCTTAAAAATATATGCCGAAAAAAATTTTAAAACAAGAATTTGTTAATAAAAAAAATTTATTCGTAATTTGATTAGCAAACACAGTAAGGAATCAAAATCTTTTTGAAAGAAATACTTTAAATTCTTCGTTGAAAATCGGTGCAATATAAAATATTTTCATGGTATAAAATGTTTCAATCCTTAAAATTTTTCGTCATTTTAATATATTTATTATTATTATGTGTAAGAAGAAATGGGAGTTTGCTTTCGTTAAGAGTGTATCACTTAGCGTTCTTTGAAGAATTTTGTGAAATAGTGCTGCCATCTGTTACAAAAGAGAAGAACTAAATCGAACTAAAAGTGTCGATGGGTTTATTTTTTAATTGTTAATGCTTATTGTAAGGAAAGGAAGTAATAAACTTTTTAAAATAATTTTAAAAGTTGAATTGCTATTTATTACTCGCTGATAAATGATAAATTTGGGATATTTGTTATTTTGCCGTTTCGTGTGTCGTGAACCTATCATCATATGGTGCTGCCATCTGTAAACTGTAATGCCAACAATAAATTTCATCGCGTTAAATTTTTCCTCACAAAAACACGGGGAAAAAATTTAATTTATCAATAATTATTTTAATATTGAAACTTTTTTATGTACCGGTCTTTTGTCTGTCTTTTAAGGCCTTGAAAGATATATTTTGCGGAGTAATTATAAATAAAAGAAAAGTCTTCAATGCAGTAATGCGGTAGCAAACTAGGAAAAAAAATCTTTGATCGTGTGTAAAGAAGCATTTAATTTTAAATTAAACAGTTTATGTTCGATTGCTTGGCTTTTCTAGCTTCCCTTATTTCCATTTCCTGCTAGAATAATATTTCAATTTCTCGTGTTGTGCAAAGAAAGTAGGGTAAGCTGGTGTGTGAATTACATTAAGCTGGTGTGTGAATTAGGTGCCTGGTGTGGTGGTGAAGGCTGGTGTGGTGGCTGGTGTGGTGGTGAAGGCTGGTGTGGTGGCTTAAGCTGGTGTGGTGGTGAAATTATTTAAGCTGGTGTGTGAATTACTTCAGGCCACGCTCTTTCGCTGATTTAAGCTTGCTATTTTATAGCCATGCATATTAATTGCCTTTTTCTGTACGTCGGTAGTAGGGCTAACAGCCAACTCGCGTTAATTATTACTGTGCAGCTTCGGCGGATTATTTAGTCTTAATTTTATATTTCTATTTTGTGTTGAAGACAAAAATAATGGCTTAGTTTGTAAGCACTAGGAGTGCCGTCTGCAAATTCCTTTTTTAGTCGAATAAAAGGGGTATTTTCACCGTTCGCATGTCTTGTCTTTGATGTAGTGTGAACTTAGAGAATAGTCACTTCAAATAAAGATGTAGCCATCAAAGTAAAGCAAAATAAGCAACAGCTATAGTCTTAGTTCTATCCTACTTTCTTTGCACAACACGAGAAATTGAAAAATTATTCTAGCAGGAAATGGAAATAAGGGAAGCTAGAAAAGCCAAACAACCGAACAAAAACTGTTTAATTTAAAATTAAATGCTTCTTTACACACGATGAAAGATTTGTTTTTCCTAGTTTGCTACCGCATTACTGCAATGAAGACTTTTATTTATAATAACTCTGAAAAATATTTCTTTCAATGCCTTAAAAGACAGAATAAAGACCGATATATAAAAAAGTTTCAATATTAAAATAATTAATGATAAATTAATTTTTTCCCCGTGTTTTTGTGAGGAAAAATTTAACGCCATGAAATTTATTGTTGGCATTACAGTTTACAGATGGCAGCACCATATGATGATAGGTTCACGACACACAAAATGGGAAAATAACAAATATCCCAAATTTACCATTTCTCAGAGTAATAAATAGCATTTCAACTTTTAAAATTATTTAAAAAATTTTTTTACTTCCTTTCCTTACAATAAGCATTACCAATTAAAAATAAACCCATCGACACTTTCAATTCGATTTAGTTCTTCTCTCTGGTTACAGATGGCAGCACTTCAAATAAAGATCTACCCATCAAAGTAAAGCAAAATAAGCAACAGCTATAGTCTTACGAGTGTATAAATAAAACTTAGGTTATAAAAAACATTATAAGTTTACACATATATGTTTCAAATACCTGTTATACAAGATTTAAAAAAAACGCGTTATGCGATGTGGATAAATCTCCTGTTAAATCTCAAAAGAAAGAAAGACTACTTTTAGCTAGTGGTGTTGTGATCCCTTTTCAGACTGAGAAAGTTAGCGTGACTAGAATAATTAACGCAGTCACTTCTTAGTCACTGTTCATCGCTGGCCTAACGATGTTATTTATCCCTTTGTCGGCGAAATTGCGTGCCAGTTGGGGCATTCACGTTAGGTTGGAAATAAAGACGGTTAATAGTTACGCCGCCAATGAATATTTTTAAATTACTATTAATTAGCTTTCCATTATCATTAAAGAGTAAATTATAGATAATTAAAATTTCTGATCGTTAAAGAAATGTAATTACAAATCGAGGACCTCCTCATCTGATGGATATAAACATGAACGCAAGAATAACGTTAATAAGTAAGAAACTGCATCTTCTCTCGAAGCAAATTATAGTGTAAAGAAAATAATTTTTTACCCCATTAGTAAAACTAAAACCGGACTTTTTTTACATTATTTAGCAGGCAACTACACGATGATTGTGTGTGGTGAACAATAACTCAACATCATGAAATGTTTTTTAGCTAAGTAATAAAACGAAGGACGCGACTATGCGGTCGAAATTATCGAGAAGAAATTATTAGAAGCTGGCTACCAGTTCCGATAACGACTCATTCATAATAAACAAGCCCTTTCTTCCGTCCACATCGAAATACACAGCTCCAAACAATTAGGGGGAATATGAATTTGGATACAAACTGTAGATGAGGAAATACTTTGGTGACTGACATATGATGTATAAGTGCTATAAGACAGTGCTCCGCAACCGGTGTGCCATGAGTAGGATATAGGTGTGCCGCAATCAAATACATGTATTTGACATTTCTCAATTTTTTATCATGTGTTTAATACACAATGACAATTTTTTTCCTTAGTAATGTCTATTTTAAATGTTTTTATATATTTCACTGTTGTGTGGTTGTGTGTGTGATTGTAAGTGTGTCAGCATTTGAATTTTTTCGGCACTTCCTCGATAACTCGGAACTCAAAAATATATAACTTTTTTTTAAACATAAATTTAAACGAAATATATTGGTTTCAGACCATTTTAATTAAAAATAATAGCTCTAAAACTGTTTTTTTAAAAATTTGAAATAAACCAATCAAATTGAAGAATTTTTGTTTTTTAATTTTTTTTTAAAAATTTCGATTATTATGATAATTATTATGATTGCGTATAAATAAATATGTTATGGTTTTATAATTGCATATTTTTCAAATTAAAACAAAAATTTATTGTAAATTTTGTCTATAAATCAATACATATACCGTCTTTTTCTGAAAATAAGACATCCTCCGAAAATAAGCCCTATCGTGATTTTCGGATATGTTTGTAAAATAAAACATACCCCGAAAATAATCACTAGTTAAAATAATGTGACAAAAAGAACTCGTTAAAAAATGCTGTTGTTAAGTAATAATATGTTTAGCTTTCCTAATACTCGTATTTTAGAGAAATGTTTGAAACAAACTATTCCGAGAAGTTAATTGTTTACCTCTACAGTTCGTTTCAAATTAATTCTTGGAATTTGTCTTAAAAATACAACATAAGGCAGCAGTCTACATTGAGCGACAATGCAGGTATACAACGTTCATTCATTTCAGTCTTGTAAGTCTAATTATTTCCTCATACGTAATTTTATTTAAAAATAAAGTGAATAATTTTTAACCCCAGTTAAAATGAGTACAAAACGAAAGAGCTATTCCGTCGAGTACAAAAAGGGAATCGTGGAAGACTCCAGGGGTGTAAATCTTGTAGCATTCTGTAAAGAGAAGATGCTGGATCTCCGTATGGTTCGTAAATGGCGTGCAGACTACGATTACCTGTGTCAACTGGTGGACCAAGGAAATGAGAAAAAACGCAGAGTTGAATCAGGTCGGCAGCCGTTATTTTCTGAGTTGGAAGATTGCATCTGGGAAAGGATTGCAGGCAGGAGAACAATGACTTTGGTTATGCGCAGGGCTGATATTCAAAAATTTGCCCTTGAAACAGCAATTGAATTTGATATATCCACAGAACAATTTAAAGCATCGTCACACTGGTTGGACAACTTCCTTAAACGATATGAACTGTCTCTAAGGAGATCAACAACATTGTTTAAGCTGGAAGACAATGAAGTTATTAAGCGTGCACTTGCGTTTAAGCTTTTTGTTGATGGCGTCGATTTTTCGAAATACCAACTCTCCAACATGATTGCTATGGATGAGACCGCGGTATTCCTAGGCCAAGGAGCTCAAACGACAGTTCACCACAAGGCTTCTTCGTCAATTTACGTTCCTTCTACCGGTTACGATAGTGCACGTGTTACCTGTATTTTGGCGATTCGTCTAGATGGCAAGAAAGTATCGCCATTTTTAATCACTAAAGGTAAAAAAGACCAGATTCAACGTGTTTCAGGAATTTATGTCATTGAAAGTGAAAAAGCCTGGTGCACCCAAGCAGTTATAAGAAAGTGGGTTGATTTTATGCTGCCACCACTGTTGAGGGGTCAGAATAGAGGTTTACTAGTTTGGGATTCAGCCAGTACTCACCGCGCTAAAGACATGAAAAACTTTCTTGCTGAGAGGAAGATTGATCAAATAATGATTCCGGCAGGAATGACTGGTTACCTCCAGACACTTGACATTGCAATAAACAAGCCATTCAAGGATCATTTGCGGATGGAAATCAATGAATATATTGAAAACAGAATGGTGAGAAATCATCGAGGTAATTTTGTAAAACCAGGCTTACAAGAAGTTGTGAATTGGGTAAAAAATTCATGGGACAAAATAACTGATAGTGATGTTTCCAATGCACTACGAACAGGCTACTTAGACAAGAAGTATTCATTTAACGATAGCTATATCGCAAGACATGAGAGATTCGGACCAATGATTCAACAGGAAATGGATTTGGAAGAAAATCAGAATATAATTCAGAATTTTATTTATGACGATGTTCCAGAAGAAGATGACATGACTGTAATTGAATAAATTTAAATTTCTGTATTCTGTGTAAAATAAATATTAAATAAAAATATATAAATATACTTTTATTTTTGCCCTCCCCCGAAAATAAGCCCTAGCGCGTATTTTGGACCAAAAAAGAAAGTAAGACAGTGTCTTATTTTCGGAAAAAGACGGTATACATTAGCTTTTGGTGTGCCACGAAATTCCAGAAAGATTTTTTGTGCGTCGCAGGTGAGAAAAGGTTGCAGAGCACTGCTATAAGATACGACAAAAGAAAAAGGAAGGAACGAACAACGAATAATTAAATTTTATTGACGATTTTTGGTCGGTAAGCAAAAAATGTGCACAATATGTGTATATTATACTGTAAGGTTTGTTCTAATTTTTATAACAGTTATTTTAAGTTTATGCACCTTTCCTATCTCTTCTAGCTTCAGCTTACAATTTCCTACCAGAATGTATTTTCAGAAACGCGTTTAATGCAAATGAGTAAGAGTAGTATTTAAGTCGATGTTTAACTGATTTCGTTAAAGAGCCAGAGTTTCTGACCAGCGCGTTTGGGCTACGTCTCTCTCTCTAAGCTATTACTACGCTCGGCCGTACTTCAGGCCCTTGATAGCTTCGCCTTCTCAATTGAGATTTAGGGGTCAACTTCTTAGAATCCTAATAGCTTTGGCTATATCTTTTAGTTAAGCATTAGTTAAGTTTTAATTCTTATTAATTTGAGTTCAAGCCCAAGTGGAGGCTTTGCTGTACGCTCTGAGATAGGAGCAGATTGTGTTGGTCCTTATTTTGAGAAAGAAAAGATAATTAACCGTTTTTGAGTCTTATGTTTCTGCTCACCCACTCAAGCGATTGTTCACCTATCGGTGTACAAGATTCCTCACGCTGAACTGTGAAATAAAAAGGTGGAACCCCACAATACAAACAAATAAAAAAAATGTGATTTCTCGGATGCAAATGAGTTTCAATAAAGCGTTTGGTTTTCCCTGACCGAAAGCAATATCGCACACTTACGAGACAAAGAACCTCTATGTAAAGAAGGAAAGGCTCCATAGACGTAATGTAAACCACTTTGTCTGCAACGCCGCTACAAAGAAAAGGGAACATTCGCCAAGGGATTTGACGACAGAATCTGTTGGCGAGAATTTCCCCTCTGCGATGTGCCGGTTCTTTGGTACCTAGCCGACATTTTCCCCCTCCGCGACGTGTATAGGAAATTGAGGAACACGGGTTAAGATGAATCGTTCTTTGACTTGTAGCGATAATTTAAACTCGGAAATGATGAAATATTAGGTGAAGTTTCACTTTCACTGGCTGTTAAACTTCCATTGTCCATATCGCTACTTGAAACCAA
The DNA here is from genome assembly GCA_000611955.2 of Stegodyphus mimosarum. Lineage (NCBI taxonomy): Eukaryota > Metazoa > Arthropoda > Arachnida > Araneae > Eresidae > Stegodyphus > Stegodyphus mimosarum. The sequence goes on from KK120858.1 coordinate 38,131, forward strand.
AGAAACTATTCTTTGTTTAAACTCTTGCTAAACGTAACGGTCGAACCTGTCCAAACCAACTTCGACATTCAGCTTCGAGCTTTGACGCTTTTTGGCGACAGATATTTCACGCATGCGCAGTTGTTTCCCTTTTCGTTGGAAGGGAGCCACTTCTGCTTCTGCGAAGTTTTCCTTCTTAACAGTACATATTCTTTGGCTAAACTGTTGGACTAACTGTAACAACGAGGGTGCCCTCTGGTAAGTAGCCAGAGAAAAGCCAAGTGTTGGACCTGATAGGTCGTAGCAGACTCTTGCTCTGTAATTTGCTGAAGTTAAATGTAATGTCCGTGTGTAACGTAAACCTGTTAATAAATTATTGTTACACTATAAAGAACTCTTTTATGACCTCATCCAAAACTACCTCCCATAATTGATGCCCAACGTTAATGTTTAACTGTAAGAATTTTCGCTTAACTTTTGCTGAATTTCTTTTTCAGGAACAGTACTTGCATCCACACCCGTTGGACCAGCTCCTAAAACTTTAGGCAAAGAATACCTCGCCCGTCAGGTATGATTTTTTTTGCCACTCCGATGGCCTAAGTAACAAATAATTGTCAGTGGTATCATTTGTTTTACATTCAAACATTAATATTTTGTAATGTTTTAACTTTTAATGTTGAAAACGTGCAAATATTTAACTAGAAAACGTAAAAATACTTTACTGTGTTCTTATATATATATATATATATATTATACATATCTTTTATGAATATTATGTCATATTGAAATGATTAAGAAATTCTTTGATTTTGTTTACACATAATGTGTGCATGAGAACTGTATATTCATAACATTCAGTTTTGTTTCGAAATGGTAAATGTAAAACATAAAAAGGTGTAATATATTCCAAGTGAGGCATTTTAGGAATAAAATTCTGTATTAAAAATTGATATGCGTAGCATGCTGAATGGCTGAATGTATTCAGTTTATGGGGGCGAATACACTTGATGAGCCAATAACTAACTCAATGGCATGTTTATTACCCTGTGCCTCTGTAACGATTTTTCTTTATTGATATTTTTTTCTTGCATTTCCGGTTACATTGCTAGAAAATTGTTTA
>KK120858.1:41307-58473 GCA_000611955.2 Stegodyphus mimosarum
TATATGGTGGATGTGGCAAAACATCCCAACCAAGCTCCAATAATTTTTTCCGAGTGACCAAAGATGTGTGTGGCCTTGCATTGTCATGATGGAATACAACACCTTTTCGATTTGTCGATTCGGGCCGCTTTTCTTCAACTGCATTGTTTAATTTTATTAGTTGTTCAATGTAGACATTAGAATTGATCGTTCTGTTGGGTGGTAAGAGTTCAAAGTGGACAATTTCTTTGTAATTCCACGAAACTGATAACAAAACCTTCTTTTGACGAATATCATCTTTTGATGTTGTTTGAGTCGGTTCACCTGGCCTACTCCACGATCTTTTCCGCTCGATATTGTTGTAAACAACCCATTTTTCATCGCCAGTTATCAGTCGTTTTAAAAATGGATCATTTTCATTACATTTCTTTAGCAAATCGCAGCTGTTAATGCGTTGCGTTAAATGCGTTTCTTTCAGTTCGTGAGGAACCCGTGTATCGAGTTCTTGAACATAGCCGAGTTGTTTTAAGTGATTTTGAATGCATGTATGTGATACATGAAGCTTCTCTGCAATCTCACGTATTGTACTGTGACGATCCGAATCGATTATTGCTTTGATTAGGTCGTCATCGACTTCAACTGGACGACCAGAGCGTTTTTCATCTTTGAGCGAAAAATCACCGGAACGAAATTTGGCAAACCAATTTTGACACTGCCGTTCTTTTAAGGCTTCGTCACCATAAACGGCACATAACTTTTTATGAGCTTGCGATGCGTTTTCCCCTTTGCGGAAATAAAATAGCAAAATATGACGAAAATGTTCCTTTCGATTTTCCATTTTTCAACGAACGCCAAACGAAAACTACGCAACCGATCAAAGAACTTTTTGTACTGATTCACGGCTGAATTTCCAACTATCAAACAACAAAATGTGTTTTACATTTGTACTACGTTTGCAAACCTAAAAATTCAACTGAAGCCATCTATGAGTGAAATCCGCAATTACTTAGTTGCCAACCCAATACAATCCCGGACCGTGATGCGGCCTTCACTTCTCTGGCGCATGGACAATGCATGACATAGGATACCAGTGTTGCCAGATCGTGCGATTTTTCGCAAATTTGCGACTTTCGACAAACTTGCGCTACTAAAATTTTTAGTATTTGCGATTTTGCGAAATATTTTCGGCATCCGGCATTTTCTTATGTTGCTTTTCGCGACTTCAAAGTTTTTTTTAATATATGGTAAAATGCTTTTAGGTTAAAATAATGTACCAAATGAAAATAATTTATATTTAAAAAAATTAAACAGAAGTTGGCATCTGGCAGTCCTGTTTACATGCGGGCTTTTCTTTTTAAGGCTGCACAGCCTGATGCCGGTATACGAGAAATGGGCAAGGGAAATGAAAAAGATAGAAGGAAAGAAAGAAAAAGTGCTTCGGGACCTTTCACCACGCTCTGTTCCCCGTGCGTCCTGTTCCTCAAGTTCTATGGTGATAATGAATCGAACCAAAGAACGCTCAGCTCGTGCGCCATATATTGGGTACCCAAACAGAGAAAGAAATAAAGTTCATACTACTGATTATAATATTACGAAGCAATGGAAATGACTTAAAAATCAAAGCAATGTTATTTTTCTAAATAACAGCACAAATAAATTTAACAGTGAAAAAACAAAGTTTCTTAATTCATCAGAATCTGAAACAGATCCGCCACACAGACCGGATGAAACTGCTGAAAATTATTCCTGAATTAAAATGTTCACAATTAAAAAAAAAGAAAGCAATGAATTAAAAAGTTAACTGCCAGCTCAACGAATTTAGTACAAAAGCACTAACAGCCTAAAACGGGAAGAATCTCTTAAGAATGAATATCCGTAAATTAATTTAAAAATAGGAACCTAAATTAAACGAGAATTCATTAAAAAAGAAACTTATATTTAAACAATTGAAAATGAGCAATATAGTTTTGAAATTTTCCTTAAAGCTAAGATACCTAACTAAAGGGACTAAGAATCGAATACAGTCTGTAACTTACAGAACCAATAGACGGTAAATTTGTCGTGACATCAGAGGTCATGGGAGCATGCCAACCTATGACGTCACAAAAATCACGTGATCTCTGACGTTATTGGCGATTTTTGCGACTTTTTTAGTCTTCTTTTGCTACTTTAGTTAAAAATTTTCTGGCAACACTGCAGGGTACCTGCATCACGGTCCGGGTTGTAATTTCGAACACCTTCTTTGATGACGGTCGTTGTCTTCTTATGTTGTTAGTTTGTTTTTATTGTACTCCGAATAATAAACATGTTTTCTCACCCTTTCCTCTACTTCCTTTTTTGTGCTTTGTGTCGTCACTACCGCGCCAGGAAAGCGTTTCTGACCGTGCATTGCTACGTGATTTCCCATCGTCTAGGTGTACTCTATCTCTCCTGAAAGTTTGTCGCCGCTATAGACACCCTTTATATCAATAGTGTAAGTTTTCAAGTCACTTGAGTCATACTTGCCAATCGCTATAAAATAAACTGTTGCACTGTAATTAAACCAATTAATTTCAGCAATACTCGTTCTCACACATATTAACAGGGTAAGTTTTTAAGTCGCTTGAATCACACTTGTTCTCTATAACATAAACTGTTTGCTGTATAATTAAACCAATTAATTATATTAATAGCGTGAGTTTTTAAGTCACTTGAATCAAACCGGCGATCTCTATAAAATAAACTGTTGCACTGTAATTAAACGAATTAATCTGATTTTTTTCTTTCAGAAACACGGTAAAAGAGGATGGAAGATAAGAAAACGAGAAATGGATTCTGCGATACTTCGTGAAAATGATGGAGAGGAAGAGGTACTTAGTTCGTAAGTCCGATTCCTTCAACTATTCCGAAGTTCGAACCAGTGGCGATGCTATCTGCTTGTGCAATTGCAACAATGTGCCGTACAAATCCTACGATTTACAAACTCAGACCGTGACTTTTGGCGAAGAAAGCAAGCCAAAGAAAGACAAAAAAGGAGTCTTTTCCTGCAGTGCTCTGCTCAAAAAGTTTTCAGACGATTCCAAAAAGGCATCGAACAGGTAACCATCTATTTTCTTTCTCTGTTGACAAGGAAGAACTGCCTGAAATAGAAAAAAACTGCTTATTTTTCTTTAGAATTTTAAATAAAATTTCACGTTCTGAAGTAACTTTCCAGTATCTGCTTACGAGTGCTTATATTTCATCCTTTGAGCTTTAAATGGGTGAAAACTACTTGGCAGTTCTTTAGTAGCTAAGATTCATTTACTCAGAAGAGGTCTGGCAGACTACAACACTGCTGGCCACCCAAATTGCAACACCACGAAAGACAAGAGATATCACAACAAAATTTATTTAGTAGATAACATGTTGACCAAGTATCAGGTGATTAAATTTATAGACTTCTGTGAAGTGTGTTTCCTTCCAGAATCAGTAGCCAGAGTAGCCGCCATTGTTGAAGATCACCGCTACCACACGCCTCGGCATTGATTCAAAGAGACTTTGAATGTGTTCTTGAGGTTCAGGTACACACGTTGCCAAAGTTGTTCTGGTGTGGCAGCTTGGGTAATCTGGGTCAATCGTTCAGCAACCATGGACCACACGTTTTCTATCGGCGAAAGATCCGGAGAGCGAGCCGGCCAGAGAAGCAATTCAATATAGCGATTGACGAAGAACCCTTGAACAATGCGTGCCACGTGTGGTCGCGCATTATCCTGTTGAAATATGGCTGTGGAAAGGTAAGGAAGGACAACTGGCTCCAACCCCTCATAGATGTAGCGCTGGCTGTTTAAAGTACTGGCAATGCGCATTAGAGGAGTGCGAGAGTGATATCCAATACCGCCCCATACCATAATACCCGGTGCAGGACCAGTGTGGCAGTGCATAACGTAGCTGTTCAGCATCCTCTCTCCATGGTGTCTCCAGACTCGAATCCGACCATCGTGGTGTTGCAGACAGAAACGTGACTCGTCAGTAAAGACAATTTCATTCCGTTCTGCCGTCTACATCCTTCTTTCATCGCACCATTAGCGGCGGAGACGTCTGTGGTTCTGTGTCAAGGGTAGACGAAGCAATGGACGTCTTGCGGACAGACCACTCTGCTGTAAACGGCGTCGAATGGTAGGCGCAGACACCGGATGATGTGTTACAGACTGAATGGGCTGTGCTACGGCTCGTGATGTGACTGAGCGATCCGTCACTGCCATGCGCATAATGTTCCTGTCATCACGTGAACTGGTGCAACGAGGTGGATGAGATCGAACACGTCGGTCCGTCTTACCCTCCTGCATCCAACGGTCACATATCCACATTACAGTCGTTTGGTTTCGTCCAACACGACTATCGATTTCCCTGAAAGATAATCCACACTCTCGGTAGGCCACTATCCTTCATCTGTCGAACTCGGATACTTGATCAAACGATGATCGCTGTTTACTACGAGACATAATTGATCATTTTTTTTTCTGAAAAAAAGCCCAAGAAAAACACAATTGCCGAACTTGAAATCGTCGAAAACTCCAAGGCTTAAACAGCCCTTGAAGTGGCGCCACAGGCGCGCGTGATGTGAGTCTGCGCTGAAATTTCAATCATTTGCATATCTCACGTCCGCTAATGCATGTTGTAAATTTCATGTTATTTGCATGCTTCCTTCAGGGGGTTGCATTTACGGTGGCCAGCAGTGTACTTCATGGGGATAATAGGGCTGATTTTGTACATTGAAAATGACGATATCCGTTAAAATTAAGTGGTACACTCGTTCGATAATTCGAAAAATATTAAATATGAAATTTTCGATCACTAAAGACAAACTTTCTAACAAAATTATCGTGTATTTTGAAACCTTCGAATCACAAAAATGCATTGCATCTTGAAATATATTTTATAACATATCCGTATTGCATCCATTTACTTGTTAAATTTTTAACACCTAAATAAACAGAATAACTTGCAATTTCTCATACCTTATTAATTCAGTTGCTGTGGCAAAAATGGTATATTGCATTTGTCTTCTTGTAGGAATTGTTGTAAAAATGTAAGTAAACGCTGGCTGAAAATAAGCCAGTTGTAGGATGGCATCGTCTACAATAATCGGATGACTCGGCAAACTGTGAGAAAGAACTTTTTTTCGCGTGATAGAATTTAGACGATTCTGCTATTGAGATGACGACGCGATTGAAAGATGTTTGAATGTAAAAGACGGTTACTTCTCTTCATCTGTAAATAATCTCATCTATTTCCTTCTACGCGTGTAATCATTTTGTACATTGTAGCAACCGTTCATATTTCCATTACATTTCCGAGTTTTTCGTAAATCGGATTAGTTAATCCGAGCCGCTAGACAGTACCTACCGATCCTAGAATACTGATAACAACAAGTAATAAAAGTAATGTAAATAAATGTATGGAACCCTTCAAATGAACAAATGAATGTTTCCTCGTATATCTCCTCGTTTATGTTTTTTACTTCTGCTTTGACAATCAATTATTTGGAGGCTAAGAAAAGTACATTTTGAAATTTTAGAAAATCGCAAGATAGTACTGCATCATCAACTGTTTTACTCTTTTAGCACGAAAGTCTTTATCATTATTGTATTATTTGATGAGAAGTTTGTAGAGTCATTAGGTTTTAGATGTAGGAGAGGTGAAAAATGTGCAGTGCCCTCACCGGAATTCGAACTCCGGACCGCCCGATCATGCGTCGGACGTACTTTCGGTGTTGCGTCGCGAAGGCAAGCAGAAAGGAGGGAGAAAATGCCTTACACTCCCTCTTTTAAAGGGCGACTGGGAATGAGGGGACCCAGTTGCCAAAATTTGGTGGTCATGAATTACCGTCCACCTTTTTTGTTCGAGAAATACGCAGTGCTGTCGTTGGGATTCGAACTCCGAACCTCCTGATTACGCGTCGGATGTGCTTTGCAGTTATACATAAAGGCAACGAAAAGAAGGTAGAAAATGCCTTATAAGTTTAATAAATGTACATTGTTTCCAGAAATATCGAGATGTCAAGGATGTCAAGGCTAAGAAACCATTACCAGTATATTTCTAGTTTAGATTTTTTTGCTCTATCTTGAGCTTGAGATGTAGTATAATATCACCGGAGAAAATGCTTATCAATAATAATCGTGAAAACATTATAGAACAAGAAAGGATTACTCGCATGCATTATAAATATAAATTCAGTTATAATAATCATAATTTTTTTAAGTATGTATTACAGTTGTAGTAGATTGTAGATCTGTAATAATATGAAATGTACTAGAACAGTAATAACGATCTCATGCCGCAAGTGTAGTTTAAACTTTTCCTGATTTCTTTAAGTTATGCAATAAGTCATTTTCCGTTCTTTTTCCTTTGATCAGCTGATTTATTGTGCGAAATTTATCACTCGAATGCTTTTCGACGACTTCCTTACACTTGTCCTTATACTTGTAAAGTCATGTCCCTATACTTGTAAAGTCTAAAAAAAAACCTCAGTGTATATTATAGAGATGCAAATTTTAACATATAAATATTTTAAAATGCAATGAAATCCGTTATGGAACATCTCTTAAAAGTTACCAATATTTCTGAGAACGTAAACATCGGTATTGTATATCACTACTCTGAACTAACCTTTACAGAAAATCGAACTCGTCTGGAACCTGAATAGTTTTAGGGAAGTTTCATTGCATTTAGAAAAATTTCTAATATCAGACTGAAATATATCTTAGTATTCAGTTGAATGGGAAAAAGTAATGAATTTCTTTCATTTTGTTGGTGTCAGTGTAAAGGTCGATATCTAACAACTTTTTGTTTTCAATTTAGTATATATATTACAATTTTTTTTTTCCAATTTAGTATAAATGTCATCAATCTGTTTAACTATTGCTCACCGGTGCAAATTTGCAAGTTCTTGAATGCTCCTTTTTAATTCTTTAACAGCTGTCCCAAAATGGACCAAGATCTGGAATTCTACCCTGTGGACGATCATCCGTCCCCGTCAACGTTTACAGCGTGGGATGCTTTCCTGACAGGAAATCAGGCTTTCTTCCGGGAGCCACCTTGCCTGCTTCCAGATCCGGCCTTCTCTTACATGGATGTCATACCCGAAGAAGATGATATGGAAGCTCTTCTGGAATCGGACACGGACGACACCGGCAGCTCCGTTTCGACCGTCATCGACCGTTTTTCTAGAGCCAGTACCGCTAATTCGAGCTTCACCGAAAGATGCAGCAAATCTTCCGCTGAAATGACTTTTGATCTCGAACAGGTCCTCTCACCTTTCGAAAAGTAAGTGCCCTTTCAAACTGGTAATTGTCGTACGAATAAAAGTTGTAAATTATACAGATTTTTTTTAAGTTTGAAAATCAATAGTCTTTTCCATAACACCTGAAACAGTTCTAAGTTAAACCGTTAATAATATAATAATTGTTATAAAAATATAATTTCAAAATCAGAATATATAAAAACATGTAAAAATGCAATTTAGGAATAGAAAAACACAATAATATGAATTAGAAGTTCAAACTGAAAGTCTCTAAAGTTCTTGAAAAGATTAAAAATTCTTCTAATCAAGGTGGTCTTCGCATATAAAGTTTTTGAGAAAATATCTTGATGTCACCTCAAAAATTTTCAGTTTGTTGTAAAATAACTCACTCTTTTTTTAAAAAAACTCGACGCTGTTATCAATATAAAATTGTTTCCAAAACATAGTTATGAAATATCATTACATTTAGTACGTACTTATTTATAATAGAACAAAAGCATAAAATTGTGGGATGCATAGAGCACTCATATATATACATGGCTAAAAGGTGTGGTATCAGATCTCGTTCAGTGTGCGTCAACAACACAGTTACGAAGTTTTTGTTTTACCAAAATTAGCAAATTAGTATTTTCACTTCTACACACAAAATTAAAAAATAAGTCTTCTTTATGTTTTTATAGCCTTTAAATAATATACTAGCAACATAAATTATTTATTTTGTTGTTAAGTAAAAAATCGACATCCGCTAAGTATATTGTAACACTTTTTGTATGCTTGTGCTTATTTTTTATTACGTTTCACCCTTAAATCCTTATGTTTTTAGGTTGGAGAAAGAGTTAGATGCAGAGGAGCCAAAAGACGGTGAGGAGTTACAGAGTAAAAAGGATATTCAGAGGGGGCCAATAGTAGTCATAACTAACAGCAGTAGTTGTGAAGACGTTCACAGTGCGGGAGAAGACGAGACTACTAAAAAAGCTGAAGTTAAAAAAGACTCGGTAGCTGAAGATTTAGATACAAATAATGTAAATAATCTGAAAAATGGTGTCACCTCTGACTACCAACAGAAAAATACAGCGGCTAAAGATGCAACACCTGAAACCTTTAGTAACGAAATAAAACATTCTGGAACTATTCTATCACCCCCTGTTCCTTCAAGATCAAAATTATCCAGTACATTGAAGAATTCCGAAAAGCCGATGAAAGCAAAAGGTAGAATTGGGTCGCCACCTACATCGACCCCTAAAAAGAAGTCTTATCCCACCCCCAGTGTGCCTCCGAGGATGAGTAAACATCTTCCGGCTCGTCGGACGCGTAGCGACCCTGGCTCTGCTGACCAACCGTCTCGCATTCCGAGACCTATATTTACTGGCAATCGTCCGTCCGTTTCACCCATCATCACTAAATCCAGTCCAAAAAGTTCTCGGAGCCCGAAGATAAATGTAGCTAAAAAATCTAAGGTCGTTGAAAATTCTAAATCCACCAACAACAAACATTCTACTTGCATCGAAATCCAAGATGCTCCGGCAGAAACTGCTTCTTTTGAACCTGAGGTCGATCAGAACGAAAGAACATGTTTAAATGAAAATATTTTTGACGAAAACTCGGAGGAGATGGTAATATCTGTCAATAATGGAGATGCGAAAGAAGTACCATCTGTGGATAACAATAGTTGCAACGGCCATGAGGTTTTCTCTGATTCTAACACTTCAAATATTTCAAAAGTGGAAGTATTCAGCAATGCGATACCTGTCTTCGAAAATTCGCTGGTCGATTCTGCCCCAGTTAAGGAGGTTCCGAAAGAAATTTCTGGAACTAACCCCTTCAGAATGAGTGAAACGAATCCTTTCAAGGGTGGCACAGATTGTAAAAATCCATTCTTGAAAATGACTAATCCGTTTGAGGACAGAATAGAGGATATTCCAGCCTTGCAATCGAAAGGTCAGATGTCTGCGACTTTGATTCCGCCCCCAATTCCTGAGAGGTAAGTTAATAGTTCTAATAATCTTTGCAAAATAGTTTTAATAAAATAAGTTTGATTATTTTCAATTCGAAACCCTAAATTCAACACTCTAAAATAAATAAATAGTTAATTCGAAGGCCTAAATTAAAAAATAAACACCTGGTAGACTACCCATTTTTGCTTTCATTTCTATTTTCATAAAACATTTGCGACAGCACACCGTTTTTTGAACTTACTACTTACTTTAACCGCTTCTGAACTTATAATGGCATAAGGGCGACGTGGTGAAAATTCTAGTTATCTTACAATTAAGATTAACTTTCTATTTTTAAACTATGCCGCTTGCTATTAAATTAGATCTGAGCCAATTAGCTCTTTCAGATCTGAGCTAATATTTCGGGATGAGCGAGGATGCTTAACAAATCTTACTGTTAAAGTAATTTTGATATTCTGATCTTCAGCCAAGTTAATAGTTTAACAGAGCTTAGGTTGATTGAGCTTTGTTTAATAAAGTTGTAGAGTTTAGTGTGCTTTGCAATCAACTAAAGTGTTCAATCTCTTGTTAGACATTAAACGAATTATCTAACAAAATCTAAAGCAGCAAATGAATCTTGAGAAGGATGTGAAAAACCCTTTATCTATAAATATAAAGGAGAAAGTCTGTTTTGTTTATTCGCTAATAACTCAGTCACTATCGTCACCAAACTTTCTGGGTCCCGGAAAAGGGGGACGTCCACCTTTTTCCAAAAACAAAAAGTAGCTAAAATCAGAGATATTAATTATTGGGTTGGCAACTAAGTAATTGCGGATTTTTTCTATAAAATCAAAGACAATTTTTTCATGGAACTAAATAACTTTATTCTGTAATGTATTGCCCATTTTGATCACTGACCTTTTGCCATCTTTCGGGCAGCATCATAATCCCACGTTCATAAAACTTCTGGTTTTTATTAGCAAAAAACTGAATCAGGTACGATTTGACATCATCATCATTATTGAAATTTTTACCATTCAAGGAATTTTGTAAAGATCGAAACAAAAAGTAATCGGATGGTGCAAGGTCAGGACTATATGGTGGATGTGGCAAAACATCCCAACCGAGCTCCAATAATTTTTGCCGTGTGACCAAAAATGTGTGTGGCCTTGCATCGCCATACAACACCTTTTCGATTGCCATACAACACCTTTTCGATTTGTCAATTCGGGCCACTTCTCTTCAACTGCATTGTTTAATTTCGTTAGTTGTTCAATGTAGACATCAGAATTGATCATTCGGTTGGATGGTAAGAGTTCAAAGTAGACAATTCCTTTGTAATCCCGCCAAACTGATAACAAAACCTTCTTTCGATGAATATCAGCTTTTGATGTTGTTTGAGTTGGTTCACCTGGCCTGCTCCACGATCTTTTCCGCTCGATATTGTTGTAAAAAACCCATTTTTCATGAGTCGTTTTAAAAATGGATCATTTTCCTTACGTTTCTTTAGCAAATCGCAGCCGTTAATGCGTTTCTTTCAGTTCGTGAGGAACCCATGTATCGAGTTTTTGAACATAGCCAAGTTGTTTTAAGTGATTTTCGATGCATGTACGTGATACATGAAGCTTCTCTGCAATCTCACGTGTTTTACTGTGACGATCCGAATCGATTATTGTTTTGATTAGGTAGTCATCAACTTCAACTGGACGACCAGAGCGTTTTTCATCTTTGAGTGAAAAATCACCAGAACGAAATTTGGCAAACCAATTTTGACACTGCCGTTCTTTTAAGGCTTCGTCATCATAAACAGCACATAACTTTTTATGAGCTTGCGATGCGTTTTTCCCTTTGCGGAAACAAAATAGTAAAATATGACGAAAATGTTCCTCTTGATTTTCCATTTTTCAACGAACGCCGAACGAAAACTACGCAACCGATCAAAAAACTTTTTTTACTGATTCACAGCTGAATTGCGAACTATCAAATAATAAAATGTGTTTTACATTTGTACTACGTCTGCAAACCTAAAAATTCAACTGAAGCCATCTATGAGTGAAATCCGCAATTACTTAGTTGCCAACCCATTAAAAACTCATTTTCGCCCTCATTTTTCTAAGTGGCAACAGTCTGGAGATAAAAATGCTTTGTTGTTGTTGTCGTGTCCATTACTATACGGAAAAAAGATTGCCAGAGCCTACTCCGAAGAGAGGTTGGACTTCTATTTTCCACCCCCAATTTTGAGAGAGAGCACCCCGGGTGGGGGGGGAATCCAGGGGTCTCCCACTCCTCTCCTTTCCTACCAATCCACACGAGAGGACTTTCGGCTCGCCGCATATTTAGAGTGCCGCCATGCCGCACCGACACTATACATTTACAAACATCCATGTCTTCTCGGGGATTCGAACCCTGGCCCTTCGGTACCGTAGTAGGCTCCCCTAACCACTATATCATCTGGGCGACATAAAAATGCTTTATTTCGAAAGTGTTGCTACTGCTCGCTTTTGAAATTGCAAAATGTGTTAATCATAAATTTCAAAGTTTTACAAAATCCATACATGTAAAGAAGAATGCCTGTTTGTGTGTTTGTTCGCGTTATTGATTTCTGATCAATTATGATCAATGTTTTCCCACATTTAATCGACTAAAATTGAATATAGGTGAAATATTGGATGGAATTTAAACTTTTACGACCATTTGATTAGAAAGACAAAAATTATTAAAAACCGCGTGCCATTGTTGCTGATATAATGAGAACGAATGAGCATATTTTTCAATCGAAATTTTTTATGTGGGTTCCATATCGCATCAGACTGAAAAATGTATGACTATGAATCGTAATTTTTGCATCGTTGTGAGGGAAGGATAACAGCGGTATCATTCTCTCTGTTGTTAGATGTATTATTCTCAATCTAACTTAACTCGTATCTGGTACTTCCGCTAGTTTAATACTAAATAAAAATAGAATTCACACTTTGTGTCACAATTCAGCCAATCACTTGTAGCAAGATAATTTAAAGTTGTCACGTGGTACGATATTTGTGGTAAGTCAAATGTAAAATTTAATTTCAAATAAGTTAGTAGCCGGAGGCTACACCGATCCGTTTAACGCAAAGCTGGCTCAAAATTTAACCGGCATGGATATTATTCTCGGCAATTATAATGCAAGGGCCGAATTCTACAGATCTTATCCCGTATAGCAACCTAGTACTGTGGCCTCGAGAGGCAGAAAATGCTCCGTCTTACAATCTAAAAACCTCACCTTAAATGCAAGCAAACTAAATCTGCATTCTGATGGGAAAACAGAACGGAGAAGTGGCAGTAAAGACTCAAAACATAAAATGGCTGATTAATTAACATAAAGGAACTTTATAAAGTTAATTAAATCTTAATTTTTTAGACTTATAGAGTTTTAATTTATTAGTATTTTAGTTTAATAGTAATTTTAATTTATGAAAGTTCAACAGAAATATAATTAATAAAAAATTAATGATGTAAAAATACAATAAGATATATTACAAAAATATTGGAGGTGTAGAAGGGACAGTAAATTCCGAATAAGTATGGTATACACGAAAGGAAAAAGGTTGGGAATTGCTGATCTAGATGTAAAAAGAAAGAAACGTTATTTGTTATTATAGAATTATTTGAATTATTATCATTCATGCTATTTTAGTAATGCAATAAGAATCTTCATTTTTTCTAGTAAAGTGAAATGCATATATATTTTAACAATGATTTGATTTTCTGCCTTTTAATTGAAAAAATAGTTCTTTTTATATAATAGATGGCAGCACTGCCAGCTCTTCCTACTAGTAGTTGTTTTTCGCGTCCGCTAGCAGGTTTTCTAACATGTAGTTCTGCATAGATGGCAGCACTATCCCACAAATTGTTCAACTAAGTAAGATTTGTTCGGTCAATGTCCAATAGATGGCAGCACTCCCCATTAAATGGAGATGTCCTTTTTTTTTCCTTGCAATTGTTTTCCTTGCCGATCATTCTCCTCTTTCGTCCCCCCCTACTCATTTTGATCTGAGTAAAAAGGTTTGCTAATGAATACCCATCACTACTGACATCGGAATCTGGAAAGATAACTCAATTATCCCATTCTTTGTTCTTGCTGATGGCTCTCGAGTTGCGTCTGAAAATTCACGCCTGTGCATTCTTTCTCTCGCTGCTCTTCAAACAAAGGTTTCCTTACACTTACGGCTTTGTGTAACGCATCAGAAAAGCAGCTGATTGTTGAAAACGTGAAATTAAAAAGGAAATTTGAAAAAAAAAATTACTTTTCTTAATGGAAAGATGGGGATATCGATATTCCCCCCCCTCTCATAATAATCTTTGCCAGCTTTATATTTTGGCGTGCGAAAATTTGCGCAATGAAGACAAAAAATTCTATAAGACAAGAAGAAGGAAATGTTTCTCAAGGAACATGCAAGAATCTAACCTATTTAATATTTAAATTCAACTAATCTCATCTTTTCAAGATATTTTCATGACCTTTTGTTTTTATAGTATAATTTTATAGAATAAAGGTAGCCAACCGATAGACTGCATTAAAATGAAAGAAATTTATTCAAATGCAACTTTTTTTTTATTAGTATCGAAACGCCATATTCCGTCGGCTTACTATAAATGTCCATTACACTTTTCACCACATAATATCAGCCTGTATTATATTTAAAGAAATTAAATAATGAAAAATCTTCATGAAAGTATATGTGTTTTTCGCATTTTAAAAAACAGTGTTACCTAGAGCCATCCAATTTTGAATAACGTAGTCCTCCACCCAAATAGCCACCTGGAAGTCGGAATTTCGAATTTGTTTTATTGTCTGTTTTATATTTTATAAACCTTTAATGAGTTTTTGGTTAACAAACTCAACGATCTAAAAGCGAGCAGTAGCAATACTATGCGGATCTTTTTTTATGCACACTTTTTTTATATATAAATTTTTATCTCCAGCGCGCAAACTGTCTATCGGAAATTCTAAAGATATGCAATTTTTAAATATTTTTAGCCCAAATGCTCTCGAAACGTGCTTGTGTGTGTAATTGGAAAAAAAATCGCTCTTTTGCCCATAATATAAAATCTGAAAGCTATTAGTCTCAAAACGACATTTTTCGTCGAATCATTTTAAATGTCCGAATGACTTTTCAGATTGTTGCCACGAAATATTATCACCCTGTGTTATATTTAGAGAAACTGAGTA
Organism: Stegodyphus mimosarum; assembly: GCA_000611955.2. Lineage (NCBI taxonomy): Eukaryota > Metazoa > Arthropoda > Arachnida > Araneae > Eresidae > Stegodyphus > Stegodyphus mimosarum. Next base: position 55,691 of record KK120858.1, read on the forward strand.
ATGAAGAATGTACATGAATGTATGTATGTTTCTCGCATTGCGAAAAAAGAACGATATCTAATGTCATCGAATGTTGAATAACATAACCCTCCACTCGAACATGGGTACCTGGAAGCACGAATCAGTAATTAGTTTTATGGTCTATTTCAGATTTTATAAAGCTTAAATGAATTTTTGGTTAACAAACTTGATGATATCAAAGCGAGCAATGGCAACACTCTGCGGACTTTTTTATACACTTTTTTCTCCCCCCTTCAGCTTCAAAGTGAAGTCTACGAATACGTTTATTCTGCAACAAACTGAGGAATCGAACTCAAATTTTTATAACAATCGCATCAAAAATATTATTATTATTTTTATTATTCGAAATGAGCTCGAATCCTGATCTTCAATTCCACCGGTGTCTAAGTGGGTAAAATCGCTGCAAACGAGTAGTTCGTCCAGAGTTAGGTCCGTACAAACGAGTTGGCTGTATAGGTTTTTCGATTGTTATGTGAACCGCAATAAAACACGCTAGGCTATCTATGGAAAGCGATACTTTCGTGGGTGACTTTCTAAGAAAAATTGCTTTACATTTATTAGTAGATTTCGTGATTTCTCCGTGTATAATTTTAATACGAAATCTCCTTAGAAAGTTTTCCACGAAAACATCCTTCCTAAAGCTAATATATGATTCATGCTGTGCCACAGTAAGTTACACAGTCTAATCTCTGGAACTTTTTATTGTTAAATAATAGTTATCTTGTTTATGTTTGGTCGTGAGTTCGCCTATAGCCATTTAAAGCGGCTTGGCGGAGGAATTAAGGTATACTTATGCGCATGCTCTGATCCGAATGCAACTTTAAATATTGCCGGAATTTAATTTGATGTATCATATCTTAAATAAAACTTTGCATGTTGCTTATAACCTAATTCATTCATTGTTATCAAACGGTTTGTTTTGAAGATCCATAGCCAGGAATCCAAACATTGCAGAAAAGGCAGCGCTCATTCTATCTCTTGGGTTTCTCACCAGTGACGAAGCGGTAAAACCACTGAATACTGGTAGTATGTTCCGGGTTCGTATCTCGGCGAACGACCTGGCTGCGTGGGCGTTTTCGTGGTTTTCCGCGTGGGCAACGTGTATACGAACCAGCTTCCTTTAGAAAGTCACCCACGAAGGCGTCTCTCCGTTTAGGCGGACAGCCATCGATGTTTTGCCGTAATTAAATAAAGCAAATGGTTTTTTCTCTTGGCCGATTACATAGAACCAGTACATAGCTTGTTAACTTCGAGCTAAATCGTGCAGGTTAGCAATTTTCTCTGAATTGTACACACATTTTTGTAACTATTTTGATAATAATTTAATTTAAATATTAATTTTAAAATATAAACGTGATTGGCATCAGATTGGAATAAGACTTAATTATCGTCTCCAGCATAAAAATATTTTTTTCTTTAAACTGTCGCTGAAACATAAACGAAGACTATATTTTTGCGCTTTCAGAAGAGAAATACTTTTATTCAGTTTGTAAGGTTTTAGTTAAACTAACAAAGTTTTATTTTAATTTATTCTTTTCTATCTCTTCTCATTTTCAACTTCCCGTTAGAATAAGCGCGCGTTTTCAGGTTTATGCTAATTTGAAGTGGAGCCAAGTTATATTTAAGCGAAAGGTAAAGTGTGAGAGAGCTTTTAGTCTCAGATCACGGTCACTCTATTCGACGTTCGCCTGACCAGCTAGCATTTAAATTCTAAGCCGTAGCGCTTTTACGTGATTGCTTATCGAAGTAATTCCAAGTGCGTCAGTATTAGTGAATCTTGCTACGCACCGTTTAGTTTAGAGGCCAACCTCGCGTTCATAGCTCTGTGAACAACGACTATTTAATTTCTAATTAGTTTTAGTTTAAATTAATTTGATTGTTCATTTTTAGACCCAAGAGCGGTCTCTATTTTCTGTATCCCTCCCGAGTTGGGAAGTGGTTGTACATAATAGTGATTTAATAAAAGAGGATTTTAAATTCCTCTGAAGTGCAGTTCTTCTACCACTTAATCACAATATTCTACCACGGAACATAGCTGCATTCAGCTCCCTGTTCCAGATCAGGACTTTAAGCTGTCACGAAGATGTTTTCCAAGAATGCACACCGAACACACAGTCCTGACAAGTTATTAAAAAAAGACGTGAAAAGCATGGTTTTAATATTTCTACACGTAAAATAAGTGACATAATTAATATGAATGTAAAGAAACATCAAAATTTACATCTGACTGGTAAAAAGGCAAAAAATGCATACCCAATAAAGGTACGCATAGCTCTTATTAAATCTAAACCGCATTTCATGGTTTAAAGGAAAATCCAGCCCCCAAAAGAGCTATTGAAAAATCTTTAAATATCTCTGTAGGAGTTGTTGTCAGGACTGTGTGTTCGGTGCATATTCTTGGCGAACATCTTCGTGAAAACTTGAAGTCCTGATCTTGAACAGGGAGCTGAATGCAGCTATGTTCTGTGGTAGAAAACTGCGGTTAAGTGGTAGAAGAACTGCACTTCAGAAGGATTTAAAATCCTCTTTTATTAAACCACAATTATATACAGCCACTTCCCAACTCGGGAGGGATACAGACAATAATGACCGCACTTAAGTCTAAACTGAACAATCAGATAATTTAAACTAAAGTAATTCGAAATTAAGTAGCCGTTGCTCACAGAGCTATAAACACGAGGTTGGCTTCTAAATGATCAGTGGTGCGTAGCAAGATTTAGCTTATACTAATGCACTTAGATTTACTTCAGTAAGTAATAGAG
>KK120858.1:58574-73503 GCA_000611955.2 Stegodyphus mimosarum
GGCTCCACTAATTAGCATAAAGCTGAAACGCGCGCTTATTCTAACGGGAAGTTGAAATAAGAACAGATAGAAAAAGGCAAATTAAAATAAAACTTTGTTAGTTTAAACTAAAACCTTACACTGTGAACAAAATTATATAATCTGATTTAAAGCTAATCAAAACGAAAACGCATGATGTTCGTCGCCTAACGTGAAACATGTTTCTCAGCTTATGTACAGATTGCTGTATGAAAATTATTTGGCAGGTGAAGAATGGAAATATATAGTAACAACTGATAAGACATGGATGTACTTATCTGATTGAAATAGGAAAAGATTGATTTACTACCAAAAAATCGGAGAAAAAGACTTAATATATTCAGAGAACACAAGGAAAGTTTTACTAAAGCTTTTATAGCTATTACTGGATTCTCTTATAACGGGAAACTTAAAATAAGGAAAGTGTAAAAAAAAATATCAAAATTAATTCGGATTACTATCAGAAATATGTTTCAAGACGTATTTTTACGGAAGAAATTTCATCTCTTTATCCAAACAATCTTCACTTGTTAAGTTCCATCAGGATAAAGCTCCAAGCCATACCTATAAATCTACTGCTCTAATTTTTGAAAAATTGAAAAATAAACCGGAATTGAAGCTATTCCTTTTAAATGCTTTCCATTCACGTCTCCTGATGTGTCTCCTACGGATCACTGTGCATTTGAATTCTTAAAACAAGCTCTTTGTAAGCGACATCCCGAAACATTGGATGGACTCTGGAAGATGGTGAAGGAGGAGGGGAATAAAATCAACCTTGATGTTTTAAGGAAAGGACTTTTATCTTGGAAATCAAGAAATAATATGATAGCTCAGCGAAAGGGCTATCAGACTGAACATATTAGAAAATGAAATCCTAAGGTTGTTTGTTTATATATAAATCTTTGAAAATTCGTTACAATATAAAGTATTTCTCCCGCCTTCTTCGCATGGGAGAAAACGGTGTAACACCAGGTGCCTGGGTTGACAAGAACCCTACTCCTTGTCTAACAGATAGGCAGCTGCGAATGGTAAATTAGCAAATAACTGAAATGACACTTAGTAGCTAGACAAAGATAAAAGGAACAAGTGTGAAACCGACGGTTCTTAGTAAGAGATTAAGATTAAGAACATACAATTAAACATTTATACATATAATAAAAGTGCATACATGTAGCCAGGAAATACTTAATAATTACACAAGATTATTACAGAGTATGGCCATCGGCAGGTTGCTGTTGTTTACATTATTGACATCATAATTGTAAACCCGGATAATTGGGTTGTTAATGTTAAACATAAAACCTCCGGGCAAGCCGGCAATAGAAATGTCTTAGTTCTTCGATACGTAGCTCCTCGTGTATCTTCCGATTGCGAATATACCAAGGTGAATTTGTAATCTGTCTAATTTCAAGATTTTGCACTTGTTGCAATTTGTTTCTATAAGACTTGCATGAATATGCCCAAACAGGGCAAGCGTCTGTGGTTCGAGTCCCGGGGAGGACATTGCTCATTTCTTCAATTTCTTTGTTTCAAAAAATTCTAAAATGTCTCTACACTGGCGCCCGAACTAAAAGTGTGGTGGATGATGATGCTCCACCACCGGGATTTGGCGATTGGGTTCCCCAAATCCTCAGTCGCCTTTTAAAAGGGGGAGTATATAAGGTATTTCTCCCTCCTTCTTTGCATGCCTTTGTGGTGTACTGGTCAGCACACTCGATGCGTATTCCAGAGGTTACGTGGTTCGAGTCCCGGCGAGGGCACTGCTCATTTTTCACCTTTCCGTCTTCCAAAAAAAATGCCTAATGTCTCTACAACAAAAGTGCGTAAGCACCCTTTTTATACCGTATTCTTGTTTATTTGCATACGTACTTTTTTCAGACCTAAGAAAAACGGAAAAGTTAAATTTAAAATGAAAATTGTTTCATAAACGATTAAACCCAACAAAATGCAGTATTTTTTATGGTTTGACGTAGGCATTCGTTAGTTTTTTTATACGATAGAATTCTTTATTAATGTAAAAGTACACTCGCAAACTCATGTCAGAATGCTCTTTGTTTAATCAGGTTTGAAAGCCGAGTTATGATGTGTGTATTTTACAGCCTAAGTAAAGTTTTTAATAAATTTTTAAATTTGAGTTTCTAGCTGAGCCAAGACGAGGGTGATACAAGTAAGACACTTATTTGATTATGGCAAAACCATCCGAGGGCTATCTGCTTAAGGGAGGGATGCCCTCATGAGGGGTCTTTATAAGTGAATCTTGCTCATACACACCGTTGCACATGGAAAAACCACGAATACGCTCATGCAGCCAGCGCGTTCGCTAGGATTCGAACCCCGGGTAGAACTACCAGTGTTCGACGACTTTACCGCTCGGTCGCTGGTGGGCTGGCGTACGACTACTAGGATAATTCCCAAATTAGTTTAAATTTTCAACATATATATGTGGACTCGGCGTCTAGGGGATTTTATAGGCTGACGATACATATCTAGGTAACTAAAGTAGTTTATTTAACTATTGGTGAAGGTACATTAGTGGCTATTTACATTGGTGACTATTTACAAATGAAGAAAAGAGTGATAATCAAGAAGATACATCTTTGTTGTCTAATCATTACGTATTAGTCGAAAACACAACAGCTCGTCTCATCTTCCATCAGCAATCTCTCTCGCGATACCGTTAGTCGAGTTGAGTTGTTGCCGTTCTCCTATTCACATATATATATATATATTTGTTTTGTTCCAATGGCGGGCCCTCAGCCGACTTCGGCTTGGCCCCTACTAAGGCCAGAAGTGGTGATCACTTTATTATGGAGGCACCTAATAGGTGGGCCACCTTTGCCTCCTATGAAGGGACGGATAGTTACAGCCATGCCTTCTCCGGGATTCGAACCGAGGCCCTTTGGTATCGTAGCCGGCTCCCCTAACCACTGTGCCGTCTGGGAGGCTTTTCAATATATATTAAAGGATAAATTAGAAAAGTTAACTTTCACTTCTGAAATGTATATAAAATTATCGTTTCAAAGCATTATATAAATAACAAAAAGGTAATTACGTTTTTTAGATATTTGTATGCTTTTCCTTAATCAATTAATCAAACGAAATTAAAAGTTTAATTAACTATTAAAGAGTTAATACTTAAAAGAAAACAAAAAAAATAGCATTATTGCGTATTTTACATAATTTTCAGCTCGTTAGCATTGCTTTATATTTATCTAAATTCCTCAAATTTATATAAGATATCAAATGATATATCATTGAAATGGACTGAAAGTCGTAATCTCTTTAAGTAAATCAATTTAAAATTTTCTGCATGGAATTTAATGCTTGAAAGAAACAGAAAAGGTAAATAAAACCTTGTAATCAAAATCTTTAAATCTGCATAAAACTTAAAGCTTGATAAAGGGATTAACCTAATATTGAATGCCAAAGTATGTGTTGGCTGTAGGGGTGTTTTCTTGGTTTTACCCATGCGCCCCTTTAAAACGAGCCAGTTTCCTTTAGAAAGTCCTCTACGAAAGCATCTCTCCCCTCAGGCACGTAACCCTCGTACTGAATTAAATACACCAGTAGAAGATTTATTTCTTTTTATACAAGACATGCTCCTGAGAAGTAAAAATTTAACTTTAAAGACAAATATATCAACAGAATATGAGGAGGAAAAAAATTAATAAAGTTGTATCAGAATGAAGTAATAAAAGAACCCGTCTTTTCGAAAAATATTTTTTCACCGTAGAAATGCAAAACTTACACATTTTAATCTCGCAATTAAAATAGTCGTACGAAAAATTAAACGAGACAGCTTTCGATTTTCAATTTGTATCTGCTCAAAATCAACGTCATTGAATTTAGGTATTTCAAAAGAGCAAACGTAGAACTTAAATATCTGTAATGATATTAAATGCTCGAGATATTCCATCAAAAATATTTGGTTTTAAAAACCACGCTGTTTCAATAACTCCGGACGCTAAAATATGATCAGATCGTTTAAAGATGATTTGGGAATATCTACATTCGAATGCTGCATTAAAAATATTTCTAACATTGCTAATTACTATTGTTTCGATGAAAGGCGTTTCAGGAAACTAAAAATAACAATAAAAAATCTGATGTTGACACTACTTCCTTGTACGGCCTTTTAAATTATACATTTTCGCTGCATCTCATTTAAACTTACTTCCTCGAATTTCATTAGAGATAGATTTCTCAATCATTAAATTCATTTCTCACTTCGAGGTACGGCAAAAATATATAAAAACTCAAACCATCTTCATTAAAAATTGTAAAATACGGAAAAACGGAAAAATATAAAAACAGTTAAAAAAAAGCAATTTTTGCGCAACTAAAATTAGAGTTTCTATGCAAAAACAAGCAGTTCGGCCAGCGGGCAAGAAGATAGATTTTTCGGCGGATAAAATTGAAAGTTTACTTTTGATCCCACTGCGTTAAAGACTGAAGTTGGTATACAAAGTGAACTGACTTAATTCACTATTCTACGAAGAGTTTCAAGTGTAAAGGAATAGGAGCTTGGTTAGTCTTCGTATCACTTAAAAAGTTTTTATTGATAATTTTACAACTATTGCATATAGATAAACTAAAGGCATGAAAACCTTAACCGGCAGATAAGAATAACATAACTCAATCACTACTAAAGCAAAAAACGCACAATTTACCAATATATAAGAATAGCTGAGCTTACCAAGTCGGGTAACAGAGTTTGTATGTGTGTATATATATATACGCTCTTAGACAAAAAAAAAAAAAAAAGACGCATCAAGAAGGAGTTATCCGAATGGGACGAAAATCGGTAGAAGTGATGTACATGTACAGAAAAACAAATGATTACAGTTTGAGGAAAGTTGGTCGATTTATTGAAGCTTCACAATGTGAAAAAGTCAGTAACGCGTTTGTCCACCTCTGGCCCTTACGCAAGCAGTTATTCGGCTTGGCATCGATTGATAGAGGTTGCGGATCCCCTCCTGACGGATATCCTGCCAAATTCTGTCCAACTGGCGCCTTAGATCGTCAACATCCCGAGCTGATCAGAGAGCCCTGCCCATAATGCTCCAAACGTGCTCAATAGGAGAGAGATCCGGCGACCTTGCTGGCCAAGGTAATGCTCAACAAGCACTAAGGCAAACAGTAGAAACATGTGCAGTGTGCGGGCGGGCATTAACTTGCTGAAATGTAAACCCAGGGTGGCGTGACATGAAAAGCAACACAACGGGCCTTAGAACTTCGTCGACGTACCACTGTGCTGTAAGGTTGCGACAGATGACAACCAAAGGGGTCTTACTATGAAATGAAATGAAATGGCACCCCAGACCAACACTCCTGGTTGTCGGCCTGTCTGCCGAAAGACAGTCAGGTTGGTATCACACCGCTGTCCGGGACGTCTCCAGACTCGCCTTCGCTGGTCATCGGGGCTCAGTTCAAAGCGGGACTCAGCACTGAAGACTATTCTACTGCAGTCAGTGACATTCCAGTGGGAATGAGCCCGACACCACTGCAAACGGGCTTGACGTTGTACAGAGGTCAATGGTAGTCGGCGCAAGGGGCGCCGTGACCTCAGCCCCTTTCTGTGAGCCGTCTATGAATGGTCCTTGCGGTCACTGAAGCACTAGTTGCACGTACAATCCGTAATAATGATGCATCTGGGGCTGTGAGTGCCGCTCTGACGATTGCTCGGTCTTCAAGTTCTATAGTTTCTCTAGGCCTACCGCTTTCTTCTTGACGCTGCGTGCGGTCATGTCCTGGCAGTCGAGACAGTTTTAATTCCATTTTTATTTTTCAGTTGACATTCGTGGCCACAATCACTTGGACCTCTAGTCCTGCCTATTCAAGAACATTTTCATTTCGGAAAGTATTGCAATAGAAAGCGCGCAGAAAGAAAAAAACGACCAAGTAGCGCACAGAAAGAAGCTGAAGTGCCTAGTTAGCCCATATAAAACTACACGAAAAGAAAAGTTTTGGTTTCAGTTAAAAGTTTCAGTTCTCAATTATAACGTAAAGTGGAATAATCTAGAAATGACGCAATCCAGAGAAGTTATAATGATTTTTAAAACAGAAACAGAGAATTAAAGGGAATTAGGGGTTAGTTTAAATTATAATTTTGATTTACATGTTACATATCTTACACATATATATAATTTTGGTGCGGCTGATTTGAACCAAAACTGGAGGTGCAAAACTATATGTTATTACAGTCCTGTATACAAAATATCAGCGTTGTGAGGCTAATCGTTTCTGAGTTATGCGAGATACGTACGTACGTACGTACGTACGTACAGACGTCACGAAAAAAAAATCTCCTCTGAATCCATTTTACAATCCGTTTTGGGAAAAAGACGCCTTTATTCTCTTCGTACGTACAGATGTCACACCAAAACATCGTTGAAATAGAATAGAAAGCGGTTAAAATAGTTTTCGTTGAAACATGATACTCGAAATGTTTCGCGATTAGAATACTCTCTTTACTTCGTGGAAGGAAGTAATAAGAGAAGAAACTGTTTTAGTAAACTAGTTGATAAAGATAAAATGGAGGATGAAATGATCAAATAAAAATCTCTGATAATAAAAATCGGAGAGATAAAATTAAAATATGTAAAGTGTAAACTAAAATACGAAGTAGAAAAGGAGATGTATTATTTATTGTAGCAAATTCAATGGATATGTCTTAAACAGGGAGAAAGAGAATCGTTATTTAATTTATCTTATTGCTGCGTACGTACGGGTTTGTAATGGATTGAATGCTAGTCGATTAAAAGTTAATAAAATTTATTCTTTTCGCAAGAAATAAAACAAAATGCTGAAATATTTCCTCAGAGATATTCGTACAATATCACAATATCTCAAACGTTAAACAGAACTCAATTCAAAACAGAGAAATTAATTCTATCTCACAGCGAATTCGCTACAATCGATAACAGTATTGGGTAAACAACCGTTCGCTTAAATCAGCTACAACTGAGCTGAGGCTTTTCAATTCGGCTTTTATAAGCTTTTTAATTATTCACTAGAATATTCTGGTAAAATCTATTTTCTCGATTTTCGTGGATGGCAACAGCAATCACGAGATATTTATTTATTAAGTATTAAATGCACGCGCTCTTTTATTTTTACTTTTCCAACGTAGCTTTCTCTTGAAAAATCGTCTGCGTTGCACGGGAAAATAAAGCAATTTTAATTACAATTCTAAATAAATAGCTAAATAAATACTAAAAAATGCTGTAACATTATGTTTCATGGTTAGGTAAGAATTTTTCCTGACACGCACCTGCTTTTCCAAAGCTGGAGAATTGAAAGAAGAGTGTTAGAAAGCGAAGAGCAATCACGAAACCATAGAAAACAATCATTTAGTAAACTTTCTGGCCGGAAATTAAATTTACTTCTCCACGCCTTGCTTTTGTATGAGATGTTGACCTCGAAAACACGATGAGGACGGCAGTTTTTTGTTATGGTAAAATCATAACGGTGGGGGATGCGTGTGAGAGTTCACAGACGATGATGCCGCAGAAGCGTGAAGCCACGTAAGAATCGTTTTGCCCCACTACTCGCGGCGCGGTATTGAAAAAGAAATCCGTGGCCGAGAAAAACTGTTTCCAGTGTTTTTTTTTTCTTCTCTCGAAATTTCTGCGGAAGAAAATTTTTTGAAAGAGAAAAAGTTTAAAAACTTCCTTTTGTTCATCGCTAGACCTTCGTCCACGCACCGTTACGGCGCCGCAGAACAGAAAAATAAACGAATTTCGAATTCTTGTGGATTGAAGCGAGAATTGGAGGTCGGAGAACTGTCCTGCCCACCGTAGCCGGACTACCCTTCTGTAACGTCAACTCTGACAAAGAAATCAGCAAATTTACAACACGAGTTCATTTGCATAGTACGCCGCTAATAAGCTGTAATGTTTCTGTTTAAATTGACACATTTTATAACTTATGTCTACACTGCACATAATTTCTACAATTAGCTGAATGTAAACAACAATGAAAAACGAAAACTATTCTAAGGTCCAAAACGAAACATTGTCCATTTCTTTAGCTCAAGATTTACAGAGAGGACAAAAGGCAAACTTTACATTAAATTGCCTGATTCCTATTTTCTCCCCCATCCATCTCTTTTGAAACAATAGTTTTTTTCATCGAGCCCCCTTACATTTTTCTCTATGACGTATAATGTACAATATATTCTTAATACAAATAATTGCATATAAATATGTCAGGACTGAATGTTCGGTGCATATTCTTGGGAAACATCTTCGTGATCTTGAACAGGGAGCTGAATGCAGCTATGCTCGGTGGTAAGATACTATGATTAAGTTGGAGAATAACTGCACTTGAAAGGGATTTAAAATCCTCTTTTATTAAATTACTATTATTTACAAACCACTTCCCAACTCGGGAGGGATACAGAAAAGTAAAGACCACACTTGGGTCTAAAATGAACAATTAAATAATATTTAAACTAAGCTAAATAGAAATTAAATAGTTGTTGCTCGCAGAGCTATAACGCGAGGTTGGCCTCTAACTAAATGGTGCGTAGCAAGATTTACTGATACTGTCGCACCTGGATTTATTTCAATAAGCAATCACGTAAAGCGCTATGGCTTAGAATTTAACTGCTAGCTAGGCAGGAGAACGTCGAATAGAGTGACCGTGATCTGAGACTAAAAGCTCTCTCACACTGAGAGGTAATATAACTTGGCTCCACTTCAAATTAGCATAAAGCTCAAAACGCGCGCTTCTTCTAACGGGAAGTTGAAAATGAGAAGAGATAGAAAGATTTAAATTAAAATAAAACTCTGTTAGTTTAACACTAGACAAAAAATCTGAAAGGTTTCAGGTTTTAAATTACGTGCAAAGGGGCGTTTTTTTAACGTTCTGTGTGTTACCTTTATTTATTAAATATCATGTTCTTCGCACTTAAACCATAAAATTCAGTTCAACAGCCATATCGCAAAATAATTTAAAATGAGCCTATCTTTAGAATTTCCGATACACAGTTCACTGTGCTAGAGATAATTTTTCCCCCCGTAGAGTGTTGCCATGGCTCGCTTTTAAATCGTTGAGTTTACTCTTCAAAAATTCGTTTAAGTTTTATAAAATATGAAATTGATAATAAAAAAAATTCCAAATTCGGGCTTCCAGATGCGCCTATTCGGGTTGAAACGTACGTTATTCAAAACTGGATCACTCTAGGTACCGTTGTTTTATCCCATTTGGAGAAATATACATACATTTATGCAGCTTCTTCATTATTTAATTTCTTTAAATATAATACAAGGCGATAACTTTTGGTGGCAACAATTTGAAAAGTGATACAGTCGTTTATAGTGATTCGACGCAAAATTGCAAAACGAAAACAATAGTCCTTCAGGGACAAACCCACTTTGGACTAATATTAATATTTACAAGAGTTTTGGGAAAAATTATTTATTAGATTTATGTTTAATTACTTTTGTATTATTTTTAAATATTTACAAACTAGCCGCTATGCGGCCAGCCTTCGTCTGGCTTTTAAACGTACCGGAAAAATGCCTAAAAGACACACCTGGGACCTATGGCCGCGTAAGTTCTTGCAACTTTTTTCTCTTTGTTAAGATTCCAACCCTCCTTTGTATACGGCCCTGATGTATCACCAGAAAAAACATATACATCTTGAATTTTTAGCAAATTAATTGCGTGAGATGTGCATTAAACATTTGTTAAAGCATAATTTATATCCCCGTTCTTAAGCACCACCATGACAGCATAAAAAATTATATAAAAATTCTACAATAAAATTAAAATTTTTTAAACATTTTCTTACTCGATAGTTTGAATGATCCTTTTTCTGAAATTTTGAAATGTTATGAAACTTTAGGTAATCTTCTGAGGAAATGTATCAGCAGTCACATCGCAGCCATTTAGCAATTGGTGCAATTGGAAGCAATACTCGGTGCGATTCGAGAGGTTAAGGGTTTGAGTTCAGGCGAGGTTACACACAAATGTCAAAAAAAAAAAAAAAAAAAAAAAATCTGAATCCATATCACAATCCGTTCCGGAATAGACTCCTTTATTATGTCGCTGCGAAAACTTAAAAAAGAGTGAAAATGGATATTTCCATTAAAATGTAATAATCGAAACTTTTCACGATTATAATGCTTTCTTTACTTCGTAGAAGGAAATAAAATGTAAAACACAGGAACACGGGAAAGAAAACACACCCAGAACATAAAACAAACGAACAGAACCTTTGTCCGTTATTGAAAAGAATTGCCTTTCCTTAGAAGACATGTTATTGCAGACAAGTCAGTTGCAAAATTTAAAAGGAAATGGAAGATGTTAATGGCCGAGATACTAAATATTTGAATGTTTCGGTATGGCCTATAGAACTGCAGAACTAAGAAATATTTGACCTTGAATTATGCCGCAAGAGGAGTTCATTGCATTGAAGGAGGACATTCAAACGCAACTATAATTCAAAATACATAGGTACACTAAGGATTGGAATTTAAAAATCAGTGGAGAGAAACAGAAGTTTTAGTTATTAGCCTCGAATCACTATAGACGGCTCTAACACTTTTCAAATTATTCAAATACACTTTTCAAATTATTCAAATACACTTTTCAAATTCACCAAATAGGATCGCCCTGTATTATAATTAAAGAAACTAAATAATTAATCTACACGAGTGTATATACGTTTCTCACCTTGTGGAAAAACAACGGTACCTAGTGTCATCCAGTTTTGAATAACATAGCCCTCCGATTGAACACGGGCATTGAAAGCTGGAATTTGCTTTATTGTCTGTTTCATATTTTTTAAAACTTTAACGAATTTTTTATTAACAAACTCAACGATCTCAAAGCGAGCATTGGCAATAGTGTAAGGAATAAATCATTTTACTCTCCAACGCGCGAGACTGTCTATCGTAAATTCTAAAGATATACTTATTTTAAATATTTTTAGTCCAATGGGCCGTTAGCCCAAATCTGTCAAAACGTGGATGTGTTTGTAAATGAAAAAAAAACGCTTAGGCGTAATATAAAATCTAAAAGGCTTTCACCTTTTTTTTAAGAGGCTTATGTCAAGTCAATAATTTACTATGGAAAACGAGAAACAGACTGAATGTTTTTTTTAAACCGCGTGATTTAAGAATTAAACACTTTTACAGCAAATATTAAAAAATATTACATCTATACTTCAAGCGCAGCCATCATAGTAATTAAATCAAAATTTTGTGCCATTAAAATCAACACATTTTTTAATTGTTTAAATTTGTAAATTATACATACATCTCTACATATAATAAAACAAAGAGCCTGTGTGTGTGTGTGTGTGTGCGTGCGTGCGCGTGTGCGTGTTTCGTTCGTGTTGCGAGTAAGCTAATAGACCCAGGGCCACGAAATTTGGTACATAGGTGTATCTACACAAGAGCCAGTGCACCTCGAAGCGATTTTTTCGAAATTCGAATTCGAATTTTTTTTTTGTTTTGTTTTGTGACCAAATCGCGTCATTTTGAGACATAATCGGCTACAGGAAAGCGAGATTTCACTCTATACATTTCATTTTTACATCGTCGTGAAGCGTAGACACTTAGCTATTTTACGAACTTAAAATAAATTTCGTATTTCAATAAATCGATTCAATACGAATTTATTTAGAAGGTGAGCTTAACACCTTTTCGGCGGAATTTTTTTTTAAAAAAACTTATTTTAAAAAATGTGCAGTTTATTTTCCTTTGACTTTTGGACACGTTGAACTTTAATCCTTTCGACTCCTTTTAAAAAAATAATTTTCGAAAAATAATAACATTTTGTATTTTTTTACAGTTTTTTAAATGAAGCTTCCGAATACACTTCTCACATCTCCGATATTTTAAAATGTAGTTTTGGCAACAATTTTCCTTTCTTATTGTTGTTGATAGATTTTTGATGAAATTGCATCATTTTGAATAGTTTCATTCTTTTAAAAATTTCGGTTTGGCAACAATTTTTCATCGTATTTCTTATGTTACTGTTTTTAAGAGACTGAAAAGTAGAAATTAAAAAGTTGTTTCTTTTTGCAACGGTAAATTGTTAAATTACTTTATTAGGATAATTAACATTTGTATCGAGGGATATTGCTTATTTCATTGTAATATTTTATACAAGCTAAATGGCTGCGATGTGACTGCTGATACATTTCCTCAGAAGATTACCTAAAGTATCATAACATTTCAAAATTTCAGAAAAAGGATCATTCAAACTATCGATTTAAAAAATTTTAATTTTATTGTAGAATTTTTATATAATTTTTTATGCTGTCATGGTGGTGCTTAAGAACGGGGATATAAATTATGCTTTAACAAATGTTTAATGCACATCTCATGCAATTAATGCATGCGAAAGGCATGCGAAAAGAAAAATAGAAAATACTTTATACATATAATGATAAAAACCTTGCAATTGTTAATTAATATTAGTAAAAAAATTATGTTTACTTATCAATTTCAAGAAATTAACGTTAAAAACTTCCAAAGGAAACTATTATTTTTAAAACACTTTCGCGATGCTGAAACACTTCTCTACCTCTAAGCGCAGAGCATAAGCACTAACAGAAGTACAGTGCGGGGGGTGAAGACAGATCTATATCTCCCGTTTTACTGGGCCGATTGACGAAATTCAAACTGTTTTTTTCCTGCCTCGAAAGCGCGACTTAGTATATATATTAGATTTATATAGAGCATCATTCTAACATAGGTATTTTGACACAAAATCGGACTTTTTCTGAAATAACATAGCAATTTTTTTCCATATTACGATTCTACGACTCAAATTTTGCCTAAATATTAAATTTTGTAAAATTTAGTGCGAAATTTATGGAGAAATTCATAAATTTAACTTAGCGAATTTTTTTCAGTTTGAGCCAAGAATAATTCACTTCGCGAACTTCTTAATATGTGGCAACCTATTTTCCTTCCCTTCCATTGTGCAGCGAAAGAAAAAAAGTCACATCGTTCCTGCCCTTTTTACATTGTGGATGACAGGAAAAAGTCACATCGTTCCTAAATTCAAATAATTTCAACATAGTGCGTAAACCACATTTTCGCTATTATCGCTTTCAACAAATATGCCAAATTTCCAAACGCGCCAATATATAAATTCACGTATATCTTTGGAAATTTTAAATAAAAAGCTCTAATTTTTTGCAGGTTTGCTTAGAAATACATCTACTTTAAGAGGATTGTAAAAATTTTATAGGTTATAATTCAAAATTTTTTTCGAAAAATTTATAACAATTATTTAAAAATACAAATTTAAAAAATAAATCATAAAAATGGGCGAATTTTGTTTGGAATGAACCTAAATTTCGAATGTGTAAAAGGAATCAAATAAGTTTCATAGAAAAAAGAGATATTAATAAATATATATCAAATTCAATTAACATCGAGGAGCTAAAATTTTGAGAGCTAATTTTTGAAAAACAGCTCGTGCGATTTTTTCAAAACTTGGCAGTTTGGCATCATTTGAGTTGTAGAATCGAAAAATGGAAAAAAATTGGCATGTCATTTCAGAAAAAGTCCGATTTTGTGTCAAAATACATACATTTAAACAATGGTATATATAAATCTAATACATATCCTAAGTCGCGCTTTCGAGACAGGAAAAACGCGATTCGAATTTCGTCAGTCGGCCCAGTAGAACAGGAGATATAGAACTTTTTTTTTCCGCAGTGTACATTCTACACGTATTTCGCTGTGAAAGTAAAAGCCATTTAGTATCACGCTACATTACTCAATTTATTATGCGAGCGATTTAAATCACTTTATGTTTTCTGTTTCAATTTGTTTTAAGAGCTGTTTTCCGTTGTGTTAAATGCATAAATGCATAAAATTAGACAATACTTAATCGTTTTCTAACTTCAGTTTCACAATTTTTCGTGGAACACTTAGTGACTGTTCGCGCAACACCAGTGTTCCGCAGAACACAGTTTAGGAAACGCTGCTTTACATTGTAATTAACAAATATATTCGTGATGATTCGTTACTATTAGCAAAGCTCCTTCTTTATATTATAATACACTCACGTCCATAAATTAAGGATAATTCGGAGTCACGCGGAAATCGAACTCTAAAATAAATATATCACCTGTAAAATCACTACACACATCTTCAAGAATCATATGCAAATTTCAGGAAGTAAACAGATGACACCGATGGTACGTCACAATGACGAGAGTGTAAGACAGTGATATATAAGGAATACAGGCAAAAAAGTAAAATTGTTCGCAGGCGCTTTATAAGCATTTCAGTGCAACAACCGAATAGTTATGACACAAAGGACGCATTTGGATGATTTTTTACGCGGTAGAATTATCGGCCGTCGGGAATGGGGGCGTACCCAACTGGAAGTATAAGACGAATTCAGAAGTCAAAACAACAAAAATCAGCGTAATATTCTCAATATTTTCACAGGACTAGTTTCGATGGTTTTTACCGAACCATCATCCTCAGCTGCGAAACCGTAAATGAAGAAGATCGGAAATAATGATTAGATAAGATAAGAAAGCCTGGACAAGAATAAGCACGTGGCGCCATCTGTTGGTGAAACCAGAGCTAAAACATAATTTCTTTAAAGGCCGAAGGCAAAATTGGATTGGAATTAGGATCGTTAACTAGAACAGAATGTTTTTTTGAATGTGAAATGCCCCTAGAAAATCCAGTTCTCCAATGGAAGATGTTTTTTGAATAATTTTGGCAACAGAAAAATTGAAAATGTGATTTTCGGACCAACAATGTTGAGCAACAGAAGACTTCTGAGTTTCCTTTTTTCTAACATATGCCTCATGTTCTTTGACGCGAAATTTTAAGGCTCTTTTAGTTTGGCCAATGTAAATTAAACCACATTGGCAAGGAATCCTATAAATCCCCCAGGAATTCATATCCGGAACGGGGTC